>WSTH01000021.1:0-62053 GCA_019616345.1 Ceratobasidium sp. 395 | reverse complement strand
TTAGACCCTTGTGGTCTCGTGGCTATATGGCCCTTAGTGTCTCGTGTGTCCCTTGTGGACTGTATAGGGTGGCGATCTCAAGTACTTAGACGGCGCTTGTTGGCTAAGTACAGAAGGTGAGTCTTCTACTCTAGTCGATTGACTAAGTGGCTCCAAGGGTTGTTCGCAAGTCTCACACTCTAGTCGATTGACTAAGTTGCTTGGAGGCGCTTAAGATCGCGAAGTCGCTGGCCCAATCTTAAGGTAAAGTCTTTGACTACTAAAAGTAAAGACGACTTTCTTAGTGGCTTGCGCTTTGAGTAAGGTAAAGTGATAAAGACGTGATAGTATTCGATGAGTATCGACGAGGTAAAGCAAGCTGGGGTTTCCAGGCTTGCTGCCAGGCCTTATATACTGTATCTACATGGTCAGTGCGCAAGTGAGTCATACATGGTAGACGAGGCAGTACATAAGGTAGTTGGGTGAGTACGACGAGTCGACCAATCGTAAAGGAGTGACTAAGAAAGAAGAGTGCTGCGGTCGACTGTGCACAGCTGTGCCTGCTGCGGTTGACTTAGTGAAGGCTGTGAGGTGAATGGCGGCTTCTAGAAGGAGCCATTCGTGACAGCGTGGCTACAAAATAAAGAGTTAGCCACGAGAAAAAAAAATGGGGGTCGTGGCTAAGGTCACGACATTATCCCCCCCTTAAGAGCCGGCTTATAGCAGTCACTTAAGTCAGTCAAGAAAAAAAAGAAAAAAAAAGGCCCTAAAAGGCACATGAGTCAGGATTTGATTAAAAAGGGCCCGTAAGGGCAATACAAGTATAAGCGTCAAAAAAGGAAAAATTAGGGTGCGTAAAGCCAGAAATCACACCCATACGGCGTGTTCTCCCAATTCCTTTTCGTCCAGGATCTCGTCGGTTAAGTCCAGTATCTCCGCTAGTTGGACTAATTCCCCACTTGTTGGGGCGTGCGCGACGACGATCTTGACCCCTCCTCCCCCCTCGGGGACTTCTCCTTCCTCCCACCCCTCCTTCCTCGCCAGCTCCCTCATATCCCGATCCAGCCCTTCCTGGGCGCAATCCCAGGCGTACTGGTCGAGGTAGTCCGAAAACTGCTTTTTACACAGTTTCTTGTCGACCACCAGGTCGTACACCTCCCCCTTCTCGAGGGTTTCGACCTCCCCCACATACGATGCTGGAGTCTTCTTCTTCCAATCCCACATCACCTCGCTCACCCACTGGTTCAGGGTCTCGGCCCTTACCCACCAGTTCCCCTCCTCGTTTGCCCACTCCATACCGGTTTCCCAGTATTTCCACTTGGCGCTCTCTTCCACCACCGTCTTCACGTCCCCCGCCACACAGCTACGAAGTACAAAAGATTTTGTGCGCTGTATGCGCTCCGACCCTACTGGCCTATCCTCCACCTTCCCCACCCACCTAAGGTGGCCCCTCTTGGGGTCCCACCAGGTGTTCACGCCCTTCCAATACCCTCCCCATCGCTCGGTCATGGGGATATAGTCGAGCCGGGCCGTTGGGTCAAGCTCCCGGGCGTAATTCCAGGAGGCCGCAAAGCACCGCACGTTGCGGCGCTCGAATTTGGGGTAGGTATCTGTGATAGGTGGGTTAGCTTTTTCGACTCCATCAATCCATTCTTGGATGGCCTTGCAGAGTGCGTAGTAGGGGGGTCCCTAACCGTTGGTGGCGCGCTCCTTATCGCAGGTGTCAGAGTCCTCAAGATAGTGGTAGACAATGAGCTAAGTGGTATGGGCGACTGATAGCCCAGTGACCAAGTGGATATAAGAGAGAACTATGGATTGACGAGGAGGTCAAGTTCTTGGTTCATAACCTCGAACTTGCCTTTGGTTATATACAACAGGATACACAGCCTTGTATCTACGTGTACAAAGAACGAGTCATACTAATTTGATATCAGATGTGAAATGAGAGGGATTAGTAAGACTTCTGGAACATTCTATGGTCACGTGACCTTCTGACTAAGAGACCCTGATGACAAGATTACAAAGGATAACTAAGCTTATGACCAATGTTCCATAAAAGGAAAGTGTATCAGAAAAATATAATAAAGTCCTAAATAATATTTGGAAACGTGTCAAGTCATGACACTACCCCCCGTCTAGACTCGAGGGTCCTTCTGAGCACGTTTGTTCTTGCGATGAAACTTCAGTAATGCGTCTTTAGCATTGACCAGGTGTTCGTACGGTTCCCAAGTGTTATCTGCCGGACCGTATCCTTTCCATTTGATCAAGTACTTGACGACACCTCTTACTTTCTTGGAATTAAGAACTGTCTCCACTTCAAACTCTTCTTCTCCTTCTGGAGTAATAACTGGAGGGAGTGGTACGGGTTCGCGTTGGTAAGGGTCGTTTCGTTTGAGAAGTACTTTGGAAACATGGAACACAGGATGAACTTTCATAGTATGAGGTAGTTTCAATTTGAAAGCGTGCGTCCCGATCTTTTCTAATACTGGAAAAGGACCTAGTCTTTTTGCCGCAAGTTTCCTAGATGGTTGGTCTGTCTGGATGTCCCTACTATCAATAAAAACTTTATCTCCAACGTTAATTTTGACCGGTGCTCGATGTTTATGGTCATAGAACTCCTTGATTTTCTGGTTGGAAGTTTCTAGTGCTGCGCATAGTTCATCGAAACTATCTTTAAGCCAATCCGCTCGTTCGTCCACTGCCGGTACGTCCTTGGTATCAGTGTCCCCTATAGTGAATTGGGGATGGAAACCGTAGCATGCGTAGAAGGGAGTTTTACCGGTAGATGTTTGTACGCCATTGTTATACAAAAATTCAGCCATGGGAAGTAGGGCGACCCAATTGTCCTGCCTGTGAGATACGTAATGTCTTAAAAAGCCTTCTACTACTTGATTGGCCCTCTCAGATTGTCCATCTGTCTGGGGGCGATAAGCCGTAGAGAATGAAGGTTTAATATCGAGACGTTTATACAGTTGGCGGAGGAACTTGGAGTTAAAGTTGGGTCCTCTATCCGAAATAGTTTTCTTTGGTAGGCCGTGTAGTTTCCATACATAAGTGACAAACAAGTTGGCGACATCGATAGCGGTGGCATTAGAGGTAGTTGGGATAAAGTGGACCATTTTGGACAGCCGGTCCACCACTGTGAGGATAGCGTCGAATCCTTCAGACTCGGGCAACTGTGTAACCAGGTCGTACGTGATTTCCTCCCAAGGCCTAAGGGGTAATTCAATAGGGTTGAGGAGGCCTGGGGGTACTTGGTTACTGTGTTTGTTTCTGATACAAGATTCGCAGTGTGCCACATAGTCATTTACCGATTTCTTCATAGAAGACCAAATGTATTTCCTGGAGACCAGTTCATAAGTTCTAAACTGTCCCGGGTGGCCTGCTGCTATGTTGTCATGACGGCTTTCTAGGATTTGTTTTCGTAGTTCCTTATCGTTAGGCACATATATTTTGCCTTTAAACCGTAAGAAACCGTCGTCCCATTCCCAATTTTTGACCTTTTCATTATCCCTAAGTGCCGTAATGACCTTCGACAATCGTGGGTCTTCCAGAATACCATCTTTAACCTGTTGATCTAAATCGTGGTCGGGTGTTATTGCTGCAATGAATAGGTCTGGTGGCAGCAAAACGGAGTTTTCACCCCCCCCTTCAGGGCGGTGTTCCTCCTTTCGAGATAGGATGTCTGCCCGCTTATTCTGGGCTCCTGGTCAATACAGGATCTGAAAGTTAAAGTCCGCTAAAAAGTTTGCCCAGCGCGCTAAGCGTCCCCTAAGTTCCTTGGTGGTCTGGAAGTAACCCAAGTTTTTATGATCTGACATGACTTGGATTGGTAATTCCGTACCCTCAAGTAAGTGGCGCCACTCTTTGAAACATTTGATTACCGCAAGAAGTTCTTTGTTGTAAATATCGTAATTTCTCTCAGCAGGTGACAAAGATTTGGACAAAAATGCAATGGGGTGCATTTTGCCGTCATCTGCAATTTGAGATAGGACTCCTCCAGTGGCGTAATCTGATGCGTCTGTTTCTAGGTAAAACTGCTTGGCGGGGTCAGGTTGAATTAACAACGGGGCCGATTTGAGCGCTTGTTTGAGAGCCTCGTATGCTTCTTGAGTGTCCCTGTTCCAGTTCCAAACTGTATCCTTCTGAAGTAGGTTAAACAGTGCACGAGCTTTGGTCGAGTAGTTGGGTACAAATTTACGATAAAAGTTTACGAAACCAAGAAATTCCTGGAGCGATTTGACATTGTGTGGAGTCTTCCAATCAACGGCCTTAGTCACTTTTTCTTGATCAACGCGAACACCCTCTGGTGACACAATTAAGCCCAGGTAGTCAATCTCAGTAACGTCGAAGAAACATTTTTCGAGATTACAGTATAAGTTGTGTTTCTTTAACCGAGATAGTACTTCCTTAACGTGGCCCGAGTGTTTTTTGGGGTCCTTGGAGAAGATTAAGATATCATCCAGGTAAACAATCACAAAGACATCGAGGATGTCGCGAAGGATGTCATTCATGAAGTGCTGGAAGGTAGCAGGGGCGTTCGTAAGACCGAAAGGCATGACCAAATATTCAAATAATCCATATTTTGTTTTAAAGGCCGTTTTCCACTCATCTCCTTCGCGAATGCGTACAAGGTTGTATCCCCACTTAAGGTCCAGTTTAGTGAAGATTTTAGCACCACGAAGTTTTTCAATCAGGTCATTGGTGCGAGGGAGTGGATAAACGTTTTTTACAGTCATATCATTTAGCCGTCGGTAGTCGATGCACATCCTGAGTTTTCCGTTCTTTTTCTTCACAAAGATAACTGGGGAAGCCATGGGGGACTTAGAAGGGCGGATTAGACCATGTTCAAGTTGTCTTTGGATAGTAGACCGCATTTCTTCGTCTTCCTTGACGCCCACGCTGTAGATGGGACCATGTCTTGGTCGCGCGTCTGGTTTGAGGTCAATTTGTATGTCATAGGGGCGGTGAGGAGGTAGAGGACTCGTTTCCTCTTCCGCAAACACCTTGGAGAATTCATGATAGTTTGTTGGCAGCTCTGTGGTAGCGGCCAATTCAATTTCTGGGGTATGGCCTGAGAAAATGGTGTGTGCCGTATGTAGGCAATGTTTGGCACAAAATTCGGAGTTAAAGGATACGCTTTTGTCCTTAAAATTGATAGTTGGGTTGTGCACACTTAGCCAGGACATACCTAGCACTAAGTCGTGTTTTCCAACGTCGACAACATATGTGCTTAGGACTTCGTTGTGTCCAAAAATATCGAGGTTCAAAGCACAATATTCAGTCACTTGTCCCGATGCGATGTCGCGCCCATCTATGACGCAAAGTTTTCTTGGTGTTTTTAGCTTTTGTGTCGGTATTTTGAATTCGTTTATCAGGCGCCGGTTGATAAACGTAGAGGTAGCGCCCGAATCTAACATGGCCCAACTGTGGAATCCTTTCATGGTATACGTAGTCTTTTTATCAGGAGTGGTTTCGAGTGGGTGCGCGCGGAAGTAGAGTAAGAGTTGTGATATATTTCCTAAGCTCATACATTCCAGTTCTTCTATATTATTGTTACACGCATCCACTTGATTCAAGATTTCGCCCAAAACAGATCTCCTGGCTCTGTTCAGGCGTCTTCTTTTTCCGACTCTTCACCTTCAGACTCCATTTTTTCTACCGACGCTTCATAGCCCGACATTGGTCTGCTAGGACAGTCTTTGGCCATATGGCCTTTTCCCTGGCAGCGATTACATATCAGGACGTTTTTTCCTTTACCCGCACTATCTATATCCATTGGTCCGGGGCCCTTGGGGTCACTCGGCGTACTAGGTGCTGGCCGAGTGTCCTTTTTTAGTGAATCGAACGTCATTTTTACTTCCCCATCCTGGCCATCCCACTTAACCCAAGGTGCATTAAATCCTTTGGCATTTTTGGCAATTTTGGTGACTTTGCCGCGAGTAGCGCGACCATCAGTCCCAATCGTAAAGACGCGGTCGCCCTTTGATAAGAGTGCCTTAGTGGTGGTAGCCTGGGTTGTAGTAGTGGTGGTAGTAGTAGCGGAGGATGAAGAAGCATGCTTAGGTTTCTCAACCTTCGCAAATTGTTGTATATGTTTGTCGATAAGTAGGGCCCGCTCGGCGACTTGATTAAAGGTAGTAGTGCCCGCCGGGTCGAAGCTCTGGGCCAACATGCTTTGTTTGACCTCCATAGATAGATGGTCGTAAAACATGCCGCGGAGTGTGATATCGTTATACCCTAAGTAGGCCGACAGGCGTTGGAATTCAGTGAGATAGTCTTGCACCGTTCCTTTCTGGCGCAATTTCTTGAGTTCTTGTCGGTGGTCATCTCCTTCGTTGAGTTGACCGTATCGAGCATTTATCTCACGCCAGAATAGTGCAGTGTCGTGTAGCCAAAGTACAACCTGGTTACCCAGCATATCCACTTCCAGGTAGGACTGGACCCATTGGCGAGCTGAACCTGACAAGTAGGAAATAATAAACGCAATCTTGGCGTCTTCTCCATGGTTTGGCATATTTGTATCCATGTAGAGACGACAAGACGTCATGAATTTGCGGAGTTCTTCTCGTTTGGAACCGTCAAACTTGTCGGGTTTAGCCATCTTGACTTGTCCAATTGGTCCCGCTGGAGGTGGTTGTAAAGGTGGTTGCTGTTGTCCACCTTGTTGGCCACCGGCTTGGCCGCCTTGTGCACCTCCTTGAGGTACAGGTAAATTTTGGTTTGTGATTACTGTATTGACCAGGGCTTCAATGCCCACCACACGATTAAAAGTGTTTGTTACGTCAACTCCGGCTAAACCGAGTTGTTCATCAGAATGGGTTCGGTCATTTGTCATTTGTGTTTCAAGGTCCTGTATTTCTGTACGAGCTACTGCCAAATTTCCTCTAATATCATCGACAGCTAACACCACATTGGTCATAGCATTACACAGCCAGGTAATCTGCTCCCCCATCGTCATATCTCCAAAATTGGGAGGAGGTGGGGCCGCCATCGTCTTCTCTTTTCCTTTTTAATGTATTGAAATATGAGGGGGCCGCGACTTCTTCCTCTTGATACACCGGTGGCTCTTCCGTATACAAGTATTCCCACTTTTGATACCACAACAACCTTGCTAAATTCGAAGCCCTTTTCTTATAGAGGCTTGTAAAGGTGTTTGGTATATCGATCAGGTACAACCCAATGTTTCCGTTGGGTTTGATTGTCCAACCAATATGGGGCAAGATTGCCGGTTCGAGTTGGGAGGTTTCAGGAGTGGGGTACCTAAGGGCAGGTAACGGTTGTGATCGAGGGGGAGGCGCGACGGCCAAGGGTTCGGCGCGAGTGTTTAAAGGAGGTAACACTAAAGAGAATTGAGAACGCTAGCCGTAAGAGAACTTTGATGACGAACTGATGTTTATAGTTGACTTTTTGGGTTAAACCAAATTTCAACAGTTTCAAAAGCTTTGGGTTTTGGACAGTATGGACACTTGAGCGTGTTCGACCCGTCGTTCAGGCGCGAACAGATATAACAGATGTGATGACCTGGAGGAGTGACAAATCCTTGTTGAGCACGACCGACTTTCTGTGGTTTGACTTTAATAATTCGAACAGATGATTCGACCGGTCCACCCGCAAAGACTTCGGCCCGTGAGTATGTTTTCCAACAACGTTTGTTGGGGTGATACCAAGAGCAGTTGGAACACTGTTCCCAGGGTTTGAATGCCTGTTCAGCCAGGACTTATCGTGCGTTCACCCGAAGGTTACTCAATCAATAGTTAACCACTCTTAAATGCTAATTCCTTGTCTCTGCAACTAGCGTTGAACAGTCACTGCCGGCTTATAGCTATAAGCGTCCGGTGTGGTTTCTGCAAGCGGTTGTTTTGACTGGCTAGGAACGCTGAAGTGGGGGATATGAGTCCCTGATGGGGTGAAGATTACACTACGAGGGGGCGGTACTCCCTGGTTACTGATAGCACGTCCTTGCTTTTGATTATTACAAGGGTCACCGTGGATCTATCGTTTCACCAGACCAGCGCTTGTCCCAAGCAGGTTCTCAACAAAGTATAGGTAGATGGGGTACAATGACGACAGGTGGTTTGACAGCGAGGGGAGCTGCCGCGACGACCTGGAAAGAACTTGACCTAATGTCAGAGTCCTCAAGATAGTGGTAGACAATGAGCTAAGTGGTATGGGCGACTGATAGCCCAGTGACCAAGTGGATATAAGAGAGAACTATGGATTGACGAGGAGGTCAAGTTCTTGGTTCATAACCTCGAACTTGCCTTTGGTTATATACAACAGGATACACAGCCTTGTATCTACGTGTACAAAGAACGAGTCATACTAATTTGATATCAGATGTGAAATGAGAGGGATTAGTAAGACTTCTGGAACATTCTATGGTCACGTGACCTTCTGACTAAGAGACCCTGATGACAAGATTACAAAGGATAACTAAGCTTATGACCAATGTTCCATAAAAGGAAAGTGTATCAGAAAAATATAATAAAGTCCTAAATAATATTTGGAAACGTGTCAAGTCATGACAACAGGCACTCTTTTTAAGAGTACGCTCAATGAAGAGCTCGCAAGTTTGCGGGCCGATAGTACCCAGGCTGCAACCGACCTCAACGACCTTCGAACCAGGTTTGGTGGGGTCAATGACCTGGGAGTAATAGACACCAATGTGCGTGACATGGGTGAGCAGTTGACAAATATTTCGGCGCGCATGATAACCCTCGAACGATCAAATCGACTGGTAAGCTCTGCAATATTTTCTTTTTCTTTTTCTTACTCGTTGCAGTTCATCAATTGTTCTCGGCTTACGGACGGGCCATGGGTTGAAGTACTGAATGCCGATGGGGTCTATCCCGTACAGGTAGTGGTTAGATGTGGCACGTCAGGAGCTTTTCGCTGACAATGACTTGTTGTACAGGGCCTCGGCTATCCTTTGTTAGACAATAACGCGACACTTGCTGGGCTAGGGGCCCCGGCTCTCCGTCAATACCTCATATTTTATGGTTTGCCCTTCCCGGGTGGAGCTAACAACTTTAACGGGACATGGTCGCAGGACTGTAAAGAGGCAGCGGTGTGTCATTTATGGCTGTATCTTACCACGCCATCATAGTTCGCTTGTACCCGACTCTATTTGCCATCAATCTGGATATCATTACTCCAATCTTGCGCTTTCGGTCTCCGATTTGATTGGCCGCCAACAAATTCTTGATCACTTGGAGTCAAACTTCCGCTGTGGGCGGGCCCGTGACCGAGGGATTTCCGTCCCTAACCCGTGCAAAATCCGCGCGAGGGCTCATGAAAACCCGCTTGAGAACGTCATGCGCCCCCTTTCCTTCCGAACTGAGTTTTTCCAACGCGGGATGATGAGTTTATTTCTGGTATGTTGCGTGGCTTGTTTGACCTCTGACCCCCATATAACTCAATACTCGACATACCCCTCAACAACGGGTTTCTAACTTGTTTCGCCGAGAGTTTGGTCAAAGTAAGTTTCAGATTTCATCTATATTTAACTTAGGTGACATTCCTCGATGGATATTGTATAGACAATTGCTACTGTCTTTGACCTTCGGCACATTTGGTCCGTTAGTCGGAGGCGAATCAATTCGTGGAGTTACAGACCTAAAGCCGGAAGAGCGCCTACATTGTTTCAATTACCATGCAAGTCCGGGATATCATGCTTCAACAAATCCAGATTCTGAATGGCGATTTGGCGGCGCAAACGACCACCACTTGTAGTTTCCTGGCTCAGGCTCTAATCATGGGTAGTGTATTTTGAAAGATTCCTGCGGCGACGAGCGCATGTTTCTCGAGGGGAGGCGTCCTGTTCTTTTCCGTATCTTTTGGAGCGCTGGGCGCAATGGTAAGTCGCTGTTATTTCTCTGTTTGGCTAAGGTAGGCTGAAACTCCGGCATTGTATGGCCAATATCCGATTGTTGCGCGATACTAAAAGCCGGCAATGTGTAAGTCTGTCCTTGTGTCAGAGTACGTGAAGAATAATCCAGGTTGTAGACCATCCATTCGTGGAGGGGCTCACCTTGACTGTCGTCAATGTGCCGATAACTTTTGTTACCCAGGTTTTATTCGACATCGTCTTGTATCGGGTGACTCACTGGTGAGTTCCTGGATATGTGCTATGGCTGGGATCTATACAATTCGTACGCATGGCCTTGCAGAGGGAGGCATCCAAGTTTTTCATCTTCGTCCTAATCACGGGATTCGTGACGCTAACAGTGGAAGCTTTTTCAGCTAGGTTTAACATTACAAGAGAGGCTATTGAACACGAGAGGCCGTAAGTCACTAAGTTTCACAATCGTACTGCGTAAATTCACTGAACATTTGTGTAATAATCTCTACAGAAATAAATACGACACTGAATACCTAGACTACGTTAAATCGCTGCTCTCCTTGCTCCCCCACTTTGGGTTAGCAACACTCTCCTCCCTTCATCAAAATGTATGTCACACTTCTCTGGAGGGTCGGGTGCACGGCGTGGACCCTCGAAGCAGCGGGATGCGACCCCAGCATGATTGGTGGAGAATGCTGCGCTACTGACCCCGGTGGCGTGCAGGGGACTGGAATAGAAGTTGACCGAGGAAGTAGTCAACAGGTTAGTACTATGGCCGACCCATTTCTCGCCGGGCCAAAATCAGACCCCTTTCTCGCCATTCACACCTTTTCTCAACGTACAGAAATGAATAAAATCTTGTTTAAATGCAAGCGGGTGCAAAGTGCTCCAGTGCCGCCTGTGCGCAAATTCCATCCTGAGAGTTGCTGGGGAGACGGAGTTATTGAGCATTGTCAACTGGTGGTAAGAAGATGTTGTTCCTAGAGGCGTTTCCGAATGAGGTGGGTTCATTATTAACCCAATACCGAGCTTTTATTAAACACAATGTTGAACGCATATACGATCAATTTATTGCTTAGTTTTATCCTTTATCGTGGACTAGCGTCAGGAAGCCGGTAAACATGGTTTTCGCACCTCATGGGTACGCGCCTACTGGGTCAAGCGGAAGACAGCTTCATTTGCACTAGCTTATTTAGAATGAGATTTATTGTTAAGGGAGGGCAAGCCCCCTGTAAGTTCACAAGCCACTAAGGCACAACCTGCAATGGAGAGATGAAAACGGAGTACCAGGGGCGTAGGAGCGCAACACAATTAAACAGAATTGTATAGAACTTACCATGAAATCTCGTCTCAAGTTGGCCCTAAAAAGCCAAGCGTCGTGTTGATGCCACGAACTGATGCGCTACTCGCTCTGGGTGGCTGTTGTATCCGGTCGCACCTGCCCAGGTAGCTACATTCAATGAGGAGATATCAGCTTTATCCATTGGTAAAGTTGGAACGACTTACTTGACATCATGGACCAGGATCCAATCTGCCAGTGTTACATTGTTACTGATATATAGATTGTCTCCCTGCGATTATATACACACCTGACTCCCATGATTCATATAAAGGTAGTGGCTTTGATATGGCATAATTGGCCCGGTTGTAGGATTGTGCCGGGTCAAATACTTGGTTATGACAGGAAGCGGAGCCAGTCATGTACGTTTCATGCAGGTTGCACGATACGATCCACGTTTGCGGAAAAGAATACGTAACCCGACGAGAGCACAAGACACCCCGCCAGCAATAGCTGCAATTGTGGTAGAGTGAGAAAGTATTTCCAAAACACAGAAGTTGGAGTCGGCGAGAATGTGATACTAAGGCTACTGTGGCTGGTAGAGCTTGAAGGCAAGTCAACATCCTCGAGTTTACATATTGCGCCAGCCGAGGTAAACATATCTCGACGAATACATAAGAAAATCCAGCGGAATATGATCGTCCTCCCCCGCAGGGGTGAGAGTGATAGTGCGGCGCTCGGGAGTCAAGGTAGCGATCCCTGGAACAGTTCATTCTGACTAACCTGATTCATTCAAGAAGTCATCATTCCGGCCGCGGTACGAGCAAAAGAGACAATAATTACCCATGCACCCACTGAGTTCACACTATCAAATGTAAGTGATTTCCCTCCCTCACGTTGACCTTGGATCTGAACGGTCGTCGTCGGCGAAATACCACACACCCGCGGTACTATTAAATGTGAACGTATAGCTGACACTTGGGGTGTCAGCGTAACTCTCTGTGTTGAGAGGTAGAAGCCCTATAAGTTCTGGCGTAGTTCGCTCCAGGGGTGTGAGGCAATGATAGATATGAGCAAATCGATAGCATGTAGGCTGAAGATAAATCAATGATAGCCCGTTAGCTCCATGCAGTACCCGAGTAGCTTATACAATTACTGTGATCATCCACTATAACTGCACCGACTGGTACCACAAACGCGGCTCTGTAGTAATGCCGTAGAGTCAAACATTTTACCACTCAAGTAGAGATACATAGTAATACTCTTGTTTCAGCTACCCTCCGCAGCTCAGATTTAATGCGAACTGCTGATCGCAGGAACTCAATTCAAAAGCAAGCGACAGCCGCGCGCGAGTACATCGTCGTGGAAGTGAGGACACTCTGGATCACGTGATAGCCGCGCGAGTAATAAATGTAGCTCAAAAAAAAAACTCTGGATCACGTGAATCATCCCAGCAGGTTTGCATAAGCGGCGGCTGATGGGAGTCAGGCCGCAAGGCCAAAACTACGCGACCACCAGGTCCGGTGGGCTCTGCAGGACACTCTTTCAGCTTGGCCGACCGTCTATCTCCTTTTTCTGTTCTCATGATGACAGCTAATCATTCTATACTATGGATTAACCCATAGGCTCGGATGCGCTACTCAAAGGAGCTGATTATGGTTGCTTTGCGTCCTAAGTTTCTTGCTTTTGCATAAACTCACCAAAAAAAAATCGCTAGCCCTAACTATGTGCTTGAACTGCCCGTTCGACTCGCTTAGCCGAACCAAATCTTTCTAAGAGACTTGATCAAAGGACAAGATAACTATCTGCTACTTGAGGATAATGTGAACTTGCTCGTTTGGCGTTCCTTTATACCGTAATATTTGCTACTGGTACCGGCTGTGTTGTGCTGAGAATGAACTTCATGCGTCGGGGTTATCCAAGTCTGAACAGGCTCAGCTGTCTCCAAACTGTTCCCCTCAGGTCCATTCTTGGCATAGACTGAACATTTGAGCGATAGGTTGTTGCTGTCGTGGTTATATATTCGTTGGCCTAGGATATGACTGATCTCTCCGAGATACACAAACTCAATATGGCTTTGGTTGATACACAGGCTTTCCGAAACCCCACCTCCGGTCTATCTAGGAGGCCGAGTTCTTATCTCTCGCTGGCTGAGCACACTTACATTCTTGGATATACGATTGATTGTCCCATCTTTCTCTGATGTCATTGCTCTTGGCGGCCGGCCCATTCTCTTTGGTTATTTTCAGAACTTACATAAGTGGGTTCACTTCCTGAGCTAGTCAACAGCGCTGCGCGGGAATGGCGGCCAGCAGCGACCTTGTCCCCACTCCCCTTGAGCGTGATACTCGTCATGAAAGAGCATCGCTTATACCATCTACTTGCTCTTCTTGTTTTTGTGTACTCCTATCACGTAGCGGGTCAAAACGCAGTTCAAATCAACGACTCGAATCTCTATATAGCTTGGCAAATCCGACCGAAATTGAGTTCACTCCAGAAGCCTGGAATACCCTAACCGGCCGCGCTGCTGGCTCAAGGTATCAAGGCGCCTACACCCAGAGCAAAAGTGGCGCCGGCATAGTTCTTTTACTTTTGGGTGTGAGGTCCGTCTTCATCAGCCTCGACGGATTACAGTTGACAAGTGTTAGCTGGACGAACCTGGGCCCAAATGTGGAATATTAGCAGTAAACGTGGTTCTCAGGCTCCTAACTCGCCCCCCCCCCCCGCAACCACCACTGACGTTGGGCAACCTGGACGCAGAAAACAAAACTATCAGGTTGGACTACTTCGTGTGGGCCGTTGTCAAAATACAGGCATTTGTACTTGCTCATGTATGCTCTGCTAGAGTAACACCTGTTGAGGGAAGTACGGATCCTTCCCCCGGAGGCTTTGACCGTGACTGTACCCACCAGCCCTCGGTCCTCAAATCTCCGAGGTGTACGATTCAACTCTGCGTCATCGGTTTCTCGGACAGGTGATGTGCTCGCTTATGCGCCGACCCAGACAGATCCAGAGGTGACTGAGGAGCTCTGTGAGGCGGAGTCAGTGCCCCTAGAGAAAGATATGTTGAAGATGACTGACGCAGTCGCAGAGGTAAGCATGTAGCACATTACTTGTGGTGTAGATGAAGGATTGAATACATCAATTAGCAGTTGCGAAACATTTAGATGAGATAGAGCGATGAGAACATTGCGCTACGCGTGCTGGTTGAGTCCGGAAGATGCCACGCCTACCAATACAAAATGGAGCTGATTTCCGAGCGACAACCGAGCGATTAGTGAGCACAATAGTCATTTGGTGCGTGTATTCCTTTGCTGAGTTTGCGATAACCGTTATTTTTTAAGACTACCAACGACTCTTGGACGTGTCGGCATAGTTATTGATCCTATATCATTGTCGTTGCTCAAGGTAAGCCGTATCTAATCCAACAAAGGCGCTGTGCTCACATGTGCGGCCAGGGCTCAAATCATACGATCGATTTCGAGACTAAGCTTATAGGAACCTCTTTTCCAGTATTGGACAATCCCCAGGTGAAGGCTAGTAGTGTCTGCGAGTGTAACCTGAGCTGGGAGTTGAAATTATAGAAATGTGTCTGGAGCAATGGGTTATAAACGCGGGGTTCAGGTGTTTGTCCGTAAGCGCCTTGATGAGTCAGCCGAGCTCATGAATCCACCTGATCCAACGATCAGCTAAACAATGGGAGACGGACTCGCGGCCTCCCACAACA
This sequence comes from Ceratobasidium sp. 395, assembly GCA_019616345.1. Classification (NCBI taxonomy): domain Eukaryota; kingdom Fungi; phylum Basidiomycota; class Agaricomycetes; order Cantharellales; family Ceratobasidiaceae; genus Ceratobasidium; species Ceratobasidium sp. 395. The sequence goes on along the minus strand of WSTH01000021.1, from coordinate 47,224 downwards.
ATGCCCTCTGTTCCTCGCACGTCCCCCACAACTAAGCAATCAGTTCCCATTCACTATGTCCACACCACCGCCAGGCATTTCGTAGACGCCGCCGGCCGGGTCTTGCTCTTGCGTGGCGTAAACCTCCGGTTTGTATTCACGTGGGAGGCATTAGAGCACGAAGGACCGTGAGTAAAGTATTCATATATCATAATCTCTGCTAACATTCTTCTCACTCAGAGGAAAATACGACTACGAATATATCGAATATACAATCCGAGTTTTACGGCGATGCAGTGCGTTTGGATTCAAGGCCTTCATGGATCCGCATCAGGATGTCGTACGTAGTCTTGTTCCAAGTACTCAGGATAACGCTCACGTATTCTTAGTGGTCCCGTTTCTCTGGCCGGTCCGGCGCGCCGATCTGGACGCTGCTCGCGTGTGGACTCAATCCCCGCAACTTTACGGCCAGCCAAGTCGCACTGCTCCACTTCGAACAGCCCAACCCCGCCGCCTACCCTGCCATGATCCAGGGTACCAGCTATAGCCGCTTTGTCTCCCAGACGATATTCACTCTCTTTTTCGCCGGCCGAGACTACGCGCCTCGTATCATTGATGGCGTCAACATTCAGGATTGGCTCCAACGACGTTTCATCAACGCATGCGGCGTGTTGGCTGACGCCATCAAGGCTGGTGGAGACCTCTATGATGTCTATATCATCGGATGGGACAGTATCAACGAGCCCGGCGAGGGTTTTCTCGGCATCAGCGGCCTGAACGTCGTCCCGCCCCACCAGTCCATCAAAAAGGGCACGTGTCCGACTCATGCCCAGAGAATTCGACTCGCGAGTGGACTCCCCAAACAGTCGAGAACTGGGCGTTTGGAGCTCTTGGCCCTAAGCGAGACGGATACGTCACGATAGATCCTGCCGGGCGAACGGTCTGGAGTAGTCCAGGGACCAAGGAAGATGTGGGAGATGGATTGGGTGATCAAGTAAACAAGCGTTGGGCCTGGAGGCGCGCCGCGTGGTGGCCGTTGGGCAAGTGCATCTGGGCGTTGCATGGCGTTTGGGCCGGGCCGGACGCTACGGATACCAAGGGCGAGATCCCCATTCTCAAGCCAGACTATTTTGAGTCACCGCCATTCGATCCCTCGCGCGGCGTCGTATTTGTTGCGGATTATTGGCGCCCGCATTGGCGAGATTACATTGCCCGTATTCAACCAGCTCACCCTGAGGCGATCTTTTTCCTACAACCTCCCGTCTTTGTACAACCCCCGCCATTAGACGACGAAGACTTTTGCGGCCGTGGAGCGTACAGTGCCCATTATTACGATGGTTTGACCGTGAGTCTTATCGTTCTGACTTACTGGATCATACTCTCAGACCTCGCTTAGCTCATGACCAGGCATTGGAACTGGTTCAACGCCGACGCCCTTGGTCTGCTTCGAGGCAAATACTCGTCCGTTCTCGGCGCTCTCCGAATCAGCGAGGCCGCGATCCGCAGGTGTTTGCGCGACCAACTCGCGATGTTCAAGGACGACTCTCGTGATACTCTTGGCGGATATTCTGTGCTTATCGGCAAGATCGGCGTACCTTTCGACATGGACTCGAAGAGATCTTACGGACTTGACGGAAGCGGCAAATACATTGGCGATTATACAAGTCAAACTCGAGCGCTCGATTGCAGTCTCAACGGTGCGGACGGCAAGAACGTCATGAACTGGACACTTTGGACGTACTGTCCCGACAGCTCGCACGTACAGTATGGGGTGATGGGTGGGATTCGGAGGATCTTTCGCTCTGGAGCAGTGACGACGCCGATCGAGATCGTGGCACGGGTCAGAGCTTCATCGTCGAGAGCTCACAGGCCGATTTGCTCGGCCGAGATCGACGAAACGATGGGAGTCTTGTACCGGTCGAGAATCAAGACACTAGGAACCGAAGCGAATCGACGCTCGGAGCACTCGGGACCCTGCGCGTCGGTACTATGAAACATATCGCTACGCAGTCCCCACCTCGCGCTCCACCGACTCTCACCCAACCTTTCACCTGCCTGGAGCCCGATCCCGTCGAGCAAGCGCTCCGTATCTCGGCCGACCGACTATACGATTTCGTCACCGTCGGCGCGCGTGGTGTGGGTGCACTCGCTCGACCCTGGCCTATCGCAACAACTGGTGTACCCACTTGCCTTGAGTTCGACATCTCCAAGGCACAATTCGAAATGCGCGTCAAGATTTCACCACGCGGATCGTATCTGGGGTGGGCGTGGGCTCATCAAGATGCCCGGAGAGTTTGAAGAGGACGAGGAAGATGAGTTGGGTACTAGAGTGTACATCCCACTCGTACATTTCGAGGCGGCGGATTCGGCTTTTGAGGGGAACGTGCAAGTGTGCCTGGAAGAAACGCCAAGAGTTCACTAGACGACCCTCACTCCTGGATACCGTGACGACGAAGACGACGATACTCTCGTCAGTCACTTAAGGGCGGAGAGCCAGGCGTCGGGCGACATCCCAGCCGAAGGCGAGTTTGCACCGAAGAAGCAAAGGCGAGGGATGACCGCGACTCTACGTCGAGCGCGTGCTAACACGGTCGGCACACTCGCTCCTATCCTCGCCGCGCCAACTTCCTCCTCTCAAGACGACCCTTCTTCGGTGCCTATTCCTCTCGGCACCCAAAGCATCATGAGCACACTCGTCGAGTTGGACATGCTTGCGCTCGAGATTGAGGTATCTGGAGGTCGATGGATCGTCGACCGTCAAGTATTGAAGTGGTGGTATGACGCGCCAGGCGAGGGTGAGCCGGACAAGGAGAACGCTCAAGATACGTCGGCGAGGAGGTCTGATCAAGGGTGTTTTGCGGGGCTCTGGTGGGATGGAGGGTGCTGCGAACGTGAGGAGTGCACAAGTTGGACTCTGAGAGACTCTTCGCCCGCCGGGAGATTGTGTTATCGCTTGAGCATGAAGCTGCCTGGATGATATGAACGATTGATTGACGCTTTTAATTTTAATATCTTTTGACGATGGATACCTTTGTTTTGAGCGTTTTTGTAGACTCATATATGACGTGTTTTTTCAGATTCAATCCGCCGGCTCCATGCCTAGTAGTACAAGACTAGAAGTGAGTGATATACAACCAGCGCTTGTAACTTATTAGGGGTATCCTCTTTCGTGGTGGGCGGCAGACTCCCGGAGCTCACGCAGTTTCTGAGACGAAAACTCTGCGATGATATGCTCAACGGTAAACCTGATCTTTTGTGCGGCCTTGAGTAACCAATTACCCGGAATGGATAAGGTAATTCTCTTAATTCAATGATCTTGGTACTATGCCTATCATGAAACTTGTCCAGCTGGTGGTCAAAGGAGAATTTTGAAAGCGGCGCTGTTAACTGTGGTGACTCTCAAATCAATGATATAGTACTACACAATAGTAGACGATATACATGGTATTACCGGACATACATTCATCTACCTAATGTTAGGAGGGGTGAGGCAGGGGGGTCCGAATCCACACCCAGATTTATATCCATCGTACTCTCTACTTGAATGATGGCTCCTTCAACCCCTCGAGGAGACTTCGTAATCCCTGTAACTCCTTGCTTATCGCAGCATTCGTGTTAATAACTTTGTCCATCTGTTGAGAGAACCATCTTAGCAAGATATATCAGTATAGTTTATGGATCACCCCACGCACCTTGATATCAAGTTTGTTCAGTTTGTCAGAGTGTTCGGTATATATATTCCGAACTTGGTCTTGAATCGACGTCACTTGCTCCCTCAATGTCTTCAAATCTTGCCCAGACGCCTCCAGACCATCACTCAGAGTGCCTCTAGTTTGGACACACTCCGTGTGAATGGCAGCTATGTCATGTTCTAAGCCTTGGATTCGTCGTTCATAGGCAGCAGGGAGTGAGGAGATGGGGCTAGAGTGAATGGGAACACCAACAGCAGACATCGTGACGTGGCACAGAATGGGTATTTGATTTAAGACCCTAAAGGCGTAGGGCCAAGCGCCGGGCGATAGCGTTGGTCTGAGACTGTCACGGGACGGTCCGATACGGATTGGTAAGCGGTATTGTCCCATCTCGCCTCACTGGAAGTGAGGGCATGGCACCGGCATGCCAGATCATGTGATTAGAGCAACCTACTGCCCGAAGAATGTACATATAAATACAGACAGTAATTAAGTCACGTTTTACAACGCTCAGTAGAACATGTTCAGTCTTCTTCCATAACATCCAAACCAACTACATGCACCATGAAATCCAGGGTTTGATAGTTGTCATCGGTCAATCGACGACGGTGCAGTGCGTGCTTCAGTACTTGTAAGTACTCCATATTTTCTGCCGATATCTTGTTTCGCTCGCGAGTGCAGGTCATTTTGCTGGACAAAAAGACGCGCTCGGAGGAGACAGAAGATGCCTGCACCAGAAGTATATCCATTGCGATTTCGTAGAGCAGTGGAAAATCATTACGATGTGTCTGTTGTAGTATGAATCAGTAGGTCGGCCAATTTAATGATCTGACATCGTTACTCACCTTCCAAAAGTCGACTAGAGTGACACTGCTCATTATATTAGCATTGTAAGTGTTCAGGGCTTCCCATCGAAGCAGCTCGGCGTCAACCTCCACCATGCAGAGTATCATTATAAGGCCGCCTTCGTGCATTGGAGGTGGCGGAGGGGGCAATGGCAATCGTGGTGGCAGCGTTGGCGTTGATACCGGCGGCTTGGGAATGCTGTTTTGGTATTAATGTCAGCATACGTTTTTGTACTGAGTTAAGCGATTCGGATAACTTACTTGACACGAGAAGAGGATGTTCCCGGGCTTGAAGCACGCTGGATCACAATACCAAGAGTTAGAACACGCATATAGCTGTTATGCTGCGCTTGGGCGGCACGCTCGGCATCCGTATGCGAGTGATTGATAGTAGACGCTGCTTTATACTGATTTTTTTGAATATCAAACATCTACATATGAGCAATTATCAGCAACAGTGATACACGGTGGAAATGCAACATACATACCTTTTCCTTTACATGTAAGTGAGCAGTATTGCGCTGAATCCTATCCCAATGCTGATCGATCCACCGGAACTTCAGGCAGGGGTTGATTGCCATCGACATCGCATACACTAGCACACCCCTTGTCTTGGCGACGTAGGCCTCAAGCTTTTGAATCCCGCATTCAATCGCATATTGGAGTGCGGGAAACGCGTTCTTGCAATCCTTGAGCGCCTGAATAACCCCTTCGTACACTGGGAGTGCTAAAGAAAGTGTCTGGGTACGCTCAGCGGAAAGGAGCTCCTGAGCGCTATGGAGAACAGAGAGAACAGTCAGGAGATCGTGAAGAACATCGTATTGACGACGTGAGATGACTGGTATCTCCATTTCAGGGTGCAAGGATGAGTACCGGAATACAGCCTGTGCAGCGATTCAGATAGTATCCTATTTGTGGCATAGATATGAACTCACCGGATATAGCTCAAGGTACATCAGAGAAAAGGCTGAATTTTCATTCAGCTAAACTGATCTGAACTTACCTAAATTTATGTGTTTATGGGACTTACTATCCCCCCCCTTTCATTGAGCTAGATTTAGGGGGCATTTATCAGATTTAGCTCAATTTAGCGGATTTATGAGCTCCAGAAAGTGTTACTCAGGCATTCTTTCTGCAAGCAATAGGTACCTTGCAGTAGAGCGACATCATAGGCACTGAGAAAAATCCTAGTTGTCAATCTGGATGCTGAGATAGGGGGCAGGATTCAGCCAATTTATTCAATTTAGCTCAATTTATGTAAATTTGAAATTCAACCCTGAATTCAAATCCAGGTTTTTTCCTGACGACTAGCGCTTGACCATGTTATATGTTGACGACCACCGGGTTTCCGAATCGCGCAGGAGCTGGAGTACAGGGAGAAGGAGGGCCTCCCCTGCCTCGGTTCTGAAATGCCCATGAAGGTTCCCGAGTTTGATACACTCGCTGAAACCATCGCGACGTATATCGCTCTTTCACAGGGCGTTTACTGACCTCCTACACGCACCCACAAGGCCAGACTCGAGGGCAACAAGGTAGTCGATGACATCCTTGCCAAGAGTGTTACCTGTTTTGGCCATCTCCGTCCGATACCACTGCGCTGCTGCAGGGAGCTCGGTAAGCACGTCATGAACTGACAAGTTGATTACATGCGGAGAGCATCTGTAGTGCAAAAAATAAAAATAAAAAGAAATCAAGTAAAACTAGATATTGAAACGAAGAGCTTACCTGATACGATTGAGATTACGGCCAAAGCTAAGCAGCCCTTGCTCCTTAAATACCCGCTCAATCTCCGCCATAAATGTGTTGTTTGAGGAGGCATTATCAAGGGTGATATACCCAAGCTATATGCAAAGGTTAATGATATCAATATGTATCAAAAAATGCGTAAAAATCCTGTAATACTAACCTTTTCAACTATACCAAACCCCTCTAGGACAGAATAGAACACCTGACCCATGTTCACACCCGTGTGATGTCCTCTAATGGGGGAAATGCAATCAAATGCTCGGCCAGGTATCCATCTTTGTTGATGTAGTGTGCAGTTACGGCCATAAAAGCGCGAAGGTTGCCGTCACTCCATAGATCTGATGTGATTGAGACTCGGCTGCGCGCATCCTAAAACGTGTTAGGACTGTCCAAACGATGATTTGAGCCAGTAACATACCTTAAGGTCACGCTTAATCCTCTCCTTTTCAGCAATATAGAGTTCACCTATTGTCTTCGTCACTTTCTTCCTATGAGGAATATCCTCGTCTTTAAGGCTTGGAGCTCGGCTTGCCAGCACAAGCAGCTGCTGGAACTCTTTTGACTCCACGACGTTCATTGCCGATGAAATCAAAATATCAAATACAGTTCTGTAAGTTCTCAAAATTGGAATACCTGGTCGTCCACAGCCATCCACCTTGCTAGGCATTCGGCAAATGATTGCGGCGAATACTCAACCCTGGCTTCGTCATTATCAAACGGTAGGCGGAAGGGAGTGTGTGGGACTTTTGGAATAAACTCATCTGCGTGACACTTTTGCATGTGCTCACGAATACGACGAGTGACCCCACCATCCCTATTCATCCACGTCCTCCATATACCTGAATCTCGCCTATAACCAAGCAGTGGTTTATTATGTCATCGCAAAACAGTAGAAGTTTTGTACTTACAGACAATATATGCATCAAAGATTTTGTCCTATTGGTCGCCGAAAGTGCTCTAAGGGCTTGGAATGCTGGTACAAAAGGTCTTGATTTATGGTCGCGTCTAAGTTAACATCGGGCGGCGGGTGTTTGGTATCACAAGTCGTTATGCACCGGTATACATCGTATGCGGATGATCAAAGCTGGGGGGTTTTGAATGGACAGTCACAGATGTTTGTGGCCCGGTAGCCTGGCGTTTTGAGCTTGAAGGTATGTTCGTTTCAAGGGCCTCTTCTGCTTTACGCTTTGCGTTGTCGTTTGGAGGTCCCGCAGGCGGATGCTAGGCCAGTAACTAGTCAGTATTGTCTGATTATGTTCATTGAACACTTACGTTGACGACTATGCGGGCCCTTTCGCTGTCCGAATGCTCGCCCCAAGGCTTGCTGAGCGTAACAGGTTGAGAAGGTTGGTAGAATCTGAAAGCCTATGGTGCATTGGTTAATTCAGTCACGAACAAAGTAGAAATAATAGGTATGTACCTGAGGAAGCTTGTTCTCTGTCTCAAGGTCGTCAGCTACCGGATGCAGAGACGAAGGGTGAACGGGCAGCGGGTGAGGGAGATTGGGGTGCTGCTTGCAAGCCAGGCCAGTGCGGCAGAAAGAGCACTCGGAAGACATGGTACAGACAAGCACAACAGTAGAGGGTAATGTTTAGTATCTATTTCGTCCTACAACTAGTTATATACGCCTTGCTTGCGATCCCGTTGAGCAATGAGCAAAACTGAAATGAATTTTTTTGTAATATACATGCACCGCTGTTTTCGTAGCTGCGAGTCACACAACCATCCAAACCCACTCCAATGCGTCATACCAATTGCCCAAAATCATCTTTCATCGTCACCCTTCCAGTAAGTAGTGAGCGTTCACCGGAATATTTTGTTGTCCGTCGCATGAGTGTGGTGGCCAACACAGGTCTGTGGCTATGCCCTGGTGCCGCGCCTTGCCACGCGGTTACCTGACCGGAGAATTTAGTTACCGCTTGCGGAGGAGGCACCGTCTGGTTGACCTCGCCACGTGCATATACAAGACACTTTCGCGGTGCCACGAGACGATTTCCGGCTTGTAATTTTACCGGCTCAGTCTCGGACCAATGCTACCACGTGATGCTTAGACAAGCATTGTTTATCCCTGTGATGGTGGGTGAATGCCGGGCATTGCACTTCACCACGTCTGCAAACCAGAGTTTCCTCGGTGAGAACCGGGCCTGTGGTGAGTGCTCACTTTACTCGCGGAGCGATCACCAATCACCTGACCCATACTCACAAGCCTTGTGAGCACCCGATCATTGGTTCGTGAGACTCACAAGAATCACTACGGTGCTTGTGAGCCTCACCAGCACTAGAGGTTAGCTCCTGATGTCCAGGAGGCCTAAACCGGGGGCTACAAGCCCAATAATCAATCTGTTTGGGTAATAAAATTAATTTTTTTTAGACATGTACATATTCTCATGAACAAATAATTATGTATATATTATCACAGCCATGTACGTTACACAATAGACTAGCGAGTTAAAAGCACAACTGTAAAGTGGACAAGGCGTAGCGGGACAGATTAAACATGTAGAGCGATGCAGAAACAACATGAGCAATGTACGTATTACGGTGCCCATCAATGTTTGGCATTGCAGTGCTGCAATACACCTGCGACTGGATAGTTTCTGTTAGGGAGGCGGTGGATGTGAGTTGGACGAGTGCCAGGAAGTTAGCACTGACGCTTTAAGATACCAGTTGGCGTTGTGCTCACCTACAAAACCACGCACACGGCGCTATAGCTGCTTTTTGCATTGAATTTAACGTGCTCAAGCTGGCCCTAGGTACATACCTCAGGGAGATTAGTTTGTGGTGGGTGGAAGAGTGAAGGGCTGATGGGGAGGAGCGTCAGGAAACACCTCCCCTTTCATTAAGATCTGGAGTTTCAATTTACCTGAATTTAGGCCATTTAGCAAATTTAGCTAAATTTAGCTAAATCGACCTAAATTCCATAAATGGTGCAAGAAGCCACCAGACATGCCCTAAGCCCTCCCAGCATACACTAGTAGGCCAGAAAGGTGTTTTGGGACAGATCTGGCACAATCGGGAATTCCTAGATCCATGGTAAATTCACCTAAATTTACCTAAACTTATGACCCCCCCACGCAAATTCGGGTAAATTTGGCTACACAAAAAGGGGGGGGTTGTTAAAGCTCTAAATCCTGTAATTTAGCTAAATTTAGCTCAGTTTGGCTGAAACTGAACGCCCCATTTTTCCTGACGAGAGGCGTGGTATAAGTTACGCATGAGTTGTTTCGCCGGGCGCAGCTTGGTCTTGGGGCAAATTGCTCCAAGATCAGCCTTTGGATTGATATGATTAGCCAAGATAGGGTATCCTGATTATGGTCTGAATGGCCCACGAGGTATCTTACACCCCAAAGTAGCCAAGGTGCGTGTCTTAAATCTACGTGGTGTCTGATCCTGCTCCCACAAGCTAACTTCTCCCTTTACCACCTGTCCCCACGCTTGACTTTGTCTGTGGCTCACAATTATACGCACATGCCCCCAGGTACGCTGGCTTAAATCTTACTCATGTGTTCATATCTTAAGTACTGCTGTGTATACGCAACTATATCTGCCAGCCTCGACACTCCTGCAATAAAGAGTACAACTTATAACAAATCTAGTAAGTCAAATTACTACATACAATCAATTGGTTTGCACTGACTTGTGTGCCTCCTTATACGCTGATTAGGGGGTTCATGGGCGTGTCATTCTGAACTGAGGTACTTGCAAGGACTCAATGAACCAAATTAGGGGGTTCACCAAGTCCTCAGAACCAGGGGGGGTAGATGGTGTGCTTGGGCAGGTTCTGAGTGCTTGTGAGCACCCCCAGAGCAAATTCAATTTTGCAGATGCAGGACCCTGGCCAAAACCAACAGACTCAGGAAAGACTGTTGGGTAAACTATTAATGAGGGTAGTTAATGGCCAAACACCGGACTTTGTCAAAGTCCCTCCGGTAATAAGTGATAAAGCTGAATAAAGGGTATGAGCACAAGATGGCTCAGTGACCAGAGGATATGAGAAGAACTGGTATTGACGAGGAGGTCAAGTTCTTGGTCTGTAACCTCGAACTTGCCCTCGGTTATATACATCTCAGAGCACAGCCTTGTATCTATGTGTACAAAGAACGAGTCATAACTAATTTGATATCGGATGTGAAATAAGAAGCATTAGTCAGACTTCTGGAATGTTCCATGATTACATAATAGATGACTAAGGAACCCTGATGACAAAGATTACCAAGGATGAATAACTTATGACTAATGTTCCATAAGAGGAAAGTGTGTCTTGAAAATATGATAAAATCTGAAATAATGTTTTGGAAGCGTGTCAAGTCAGGACAGACTTCACAGAGATTTTGACACGTCCCAGTCTGAGGGACCAGCGCTTGGCCGAGGCTGGACTGATGGTAGGCTGGCGGGTGATTGGAGGCCAGGACTGGCGGTGGCTGGGACCGGGATGTAACTGGTAGACAGCCCCAGCCAGCCATAGTCCCGCCTCACCCCCGTGTCGGCCCATAGATGTCATGAATTGACACACTTCCATAAGTACATATATAAGGTTTAATGATATTTTTCTGATACACTTTCCTTTTATGAGACATTTGTCATAAGCTTAGTTATCATCTTTGTACTCTTCGTCATCAGGGTCTCTTAGTCAGAAGTCACATGACCATAGAACATGCTAGAAGCATTAGCCATATGCTATTTCACATCTCATATCAAGTACATGTATGACTCGGTTCGCTTCTTGGTTTGTACACGTAGATACATGGCTGTGTCCCCTGGTGTATATAACCAAGGTCAAGTTTGAGGTTACAGATCAAGAACTTGACCTCCTCATCAATCAGAGTTCTTTCTGACATCCATTGGTCACTGAGGCATCTTGTCCTCATACCCTTTATCTCTTATATCATCTATCTTGAGAGAGCTGTGACAGTAAATGTGATATAGACAATGTTAACACAGATAGTGAAGATGATTCATTGAATAATTATTAATACAACTGGAGATAGCCAAAATAAACCTTAAGGACACCCACCCATCTGCATGCCCAAAATGGGATGTCAACCGCCTTATGCACAACACAATGTGACGCATGATGTTTGCAGTTGTAGTGGCGTTAGCATTCAATGACAATGATGATAAAATCTGTGAACTCACCCGTGAGCTCCTGCTTTCAACCTCAACCTCAACCTCAACTGTCCACCCTCAATTTCCTTTCATATTGTGACTATGTCATTAGATTGTTCTCCCGCAAGAAAAGATATAGACACTGACTGGATTGCCTGCTAACATCAACTCCTTTGAATCCTTTTTGCCCTGCTCACTCTCATTCAAAGAGCGTACCCCGCAAATTTGAAGAAACTCTGGCCACATGCAATTGTAGGTACTGTCACGACCTGACACACCTCTACTTATATATTCTCAATACTCTCGTATTTACCATAACCTTTTCTGGAATAGTTCCCTTTAGGGTTTATTTTACATCACATGACTTATGGAATGTTCTGGATCAATGAGTCATCCTATTTCAACTGTGGTTGCCAATTCCTGTATGACTCACAATTGCACCATACGTTTGCGCATGTAGATTTGATAGTGGCTTCTGCCTGTATATAAGCAGGGTCAAGTTCAAAGAGATTCTCTCAAGAACTCAACCTCTCGTCTAATAGAGGTTTTTACTTGTTCTTCATTTTACTTAAGTACGGCTTGACATTAGGTCAAGTTCTTTGACGTCGCCCAAGGTACCTTGCTCATCGCCATTTACCCCTTGGCCGTCGTATATTGTCTTGTGGCTAACACCCATATTGCATTCCACAATCCAACTCCATACTCCCACAGTCACGTACACCCCTTGCCCTATCTTTTCCCTGCCATCACTTTACATCTCTATTTGCTATTGCAGCACTCACGGGTCTCTGACCGCGGCAGCTCATAGCTTGACGAGTAGGTGCCAAGCGCATATTAGAACAAGCATTGGGTTACTAATCACTACCTTTGACTAGTGGTGGGCTGACTAGTGGCCTTAAGTAGCTTAGTATTGGCGGTCTTTATCCTTTTCCTATTCAGTGTGGGATACATCGTCCTCTCTTACTTCCATATTGGTCGCCGGGCACCAGGAAGCCCTCTTACCCCACCTAGCTCTCCTATTCGCACCTCCATCTACATTGCCCTCCAACTTTATTGCTATTTGCAACACTTTGACCCTTTCTACTCCCTTGAGTTAGAAAACGACTTGAACTACTATTGCAACCTTAGCGAGGTACAAGAAGTTGAACTCGAAGTCCTCCTTGAGTGGCAACAAGAAGCCCTCCAAACATTCCAACGCGACCAACAAATTATTTTGGAACTAGAACAATTAATTCACAAGTAATTCCTCACTCGGTTCTAGTTCAACAAATACTCATATCTACACCTAGTGTCCCATTCCAAGATCTTCAAGCGTAAATACAGTTACGCAAAGGAACAAAGACAAACCGCGGATTGCATCATAGGTTTGGAAGAAGCGCACGTACTCATGGGCCAAGTAGCTGGAGAGGCACAACATATTGATTCTGTTTATCCAGGACCCCCAGCCAAGTACTTGACTTTTGGCAGGAAGGGCCATCTATTCATTTTTAGAATCGCAATTCTATAATTCTTTCCTCCAGACTCCGTTCTCGTTGCCTGTAGCTATGTCTTCCATGTATGGTGGAGATTTTCAAGGCGGGTGGGCCCCAGAAGGCCAACCTGATCATGTACGCCCAGATTCTCGTGCTTCCCATGCATCTCATTTAACTGGTCTTATGGACACTTTTGGACAACCGGATGAGACCTTCCGCCAACCAGCCCCAGAAGAAGTCACGGGGTAGGATGTTTTAAATGCCATTCAGGCACTGCGCGCTCAGATGAACACCCACTTCACCAATAGCGAGGCAGAAATCACTTGGTTGCAAACTAGGACAGAACATTTACACACCCACTATGGCGGACAACAAGCAACCCTGGATTCAATAAACCAGTTAGCAGGACACGTTAACACCATCACGCAATATTCGCATAGTATCCATCGAGATACCCAAGCTCTTACAACCGCAATTCCTGCAGTACAACCAACCCAACCGGTAGTACCACAACTTACTGGAGTGAACCGTCCCGCTCCACCACCGCCTACCATCCAGACAAGCACAACTCGTACATCTGGAGGAATCAAGCTGGCCAAGCCGGATAAGTTTGACGGAAAGGATAAATCCAAGTCCAAAGCTTTCCGAGTAGCCATTACCCAATACCTGCGTGCTGTCTACCCCCATGCAACAGTAGATGAGCAAATTCTTTTTATCATTTCATATCTCGAAGGAGCTGCCCTCGACTGGCTCCAACCTTTCCAGGAAGCCGACATTGACCCCCGTTTGCCAGTCACCTTCCTCCACAATCTCCAATCCTTTTGGTCTGTATTTGACAAACAATTTGGGGAAATCAATTGGGCGGAAAATCACCGCCAAAAATTCCACAGAATTAAACAAAAGAAATCAGTACAAGACTTTGTTACCGGATTCCAGACTTACTCCCAGATCCTTGGCTATGGCGACACCGTCCTTCAAGACTTGATTTATGACAAACTTTCAGATTATATCAAGGATGCTATGCTAAACCAAGGATATGACCCCTACGCCCCCACCACTACCCTGCAAAACGTTATGGACCGCGCGCTCTACATTGACGCTCGTATTGATGCTTACAAACCTACTAAAAGATCCAACCAGTTGTCGAGCAACCAGAGAACCACAGGCCCCTCCAATAGCAACCAACAAGACAAATTGGCTAAAGGGGATAACGTTTACATGTATGGACAGGATAGGAGAACAGTAAAGGGCAAAATCATCGACATTTCCAAAGGACCAGATGGTAAAAACGTCCCAACAGTTCAGTGGCAAGGCAATCGCGGCACCTCTCAAATGCCATTCCCGGCGCTCAAACAAGATACACGCACGGGTAACACAGGCAATATTGGCACCAACCGCGTTCCCCCTCCACCACCCACCAGGGACACTAGGGGACCAGGCCCTATGGACCTTGATGCCAACAGCAAAGGAAAAGGATCGATGTACTGTAACAATTGTAAGGGCAAAGGCCACTTTGCCAAAGATTGCCCTTCAAAGCCTATGTCTGGATTTGCTGTTGAAGTTGAGGAACCCAAATCTGACAAGGAGGAGTTAAAAGACAACGCCTGAGTTGTTCAGGGGGGTGGTTTTGGGCAAAATCTTGAGGGACATGGCTGTGCAGAATGATCATGTAAATATGGAATGTATGTCTATATCAAACGAATCACAACTCCATTTATATTTTCGCGCGTCACCGTTACCTACACCTCCTGAAAAGAAAACAACGTATATCCCTTGTCGATCCCACAGGTGGTCCATGGTAGATTCAGGCGCCACCTCAGTATTTACAAATCAGAAAATAGTAAAGGAATTCAATATTCCAACACAAAAAATCTTAAAACCAAGAAAACTACGGGTCATCGATGGTCAAGAAATCAAAGGAGGACTCGTCGATACAACCTGCTCCATTGAACTTAAAATATTTGACCACACTGAGGTCATAGAATGTTTTGTTGTCAACGTTGAAAACCAGGATATTGTACTCGGCACTTCCTGGTTGAAGTGCCACAACCCTCATATTGACTGGGAACACAAGATCCTCGCGTTCTCATCCAAGTATTGCACAGATAACTGCCTAGACGCCAGTCTGTGCATACAATTTAACCGCGCCCCAGAGGGCGAAATTGCTGTAACTGAAGAACTCCCAGCAGACTACGAAGATTTCAAAGTAGTATTTGCTGAAGAAGAAACAACTCCACTCCCACCCCACCGCCCCTATGACATATCGATCGACCTTGAATCTGATGCACACCCCAGTCATGGACCCATCTACAGTGTAGGAGTCAAAGAGGATAAGGAAATGCGTGAAACCATTGAACGCCAACTCATGCATGGCCTGATCAGACCCTCCAAATCCCCAATGGCTTCACCTGTAATATTCGTCAAAAAGAAAAATGGGAAACTACGAATGTGCATAGATTACCGCCAACTAAATGATATGACTGTCAATAACGTTTACCCCCTCCTGCAAACCAACAACTTAATAAAAAAACTACGAGGTGCAGCTATATTCACTAAGCTGGACCTGAGATGGGGTTATAATTTGGTCTGCATCAAAGAAGGCAACGAATGGAAAACAGCATTCAAGACAAAATATGGTCTATTCGGGTACCTGGTAATGCCTTTTGGTCTAACGAATGCACCAGCAACCTTCCAGCATTTTATGAACGACATCCTGCGTGATATATTGGACATATTTGTCATCGTATACTTATATGACATTTTAATCTTCTCAAAATCCAAAGAGCTACACAAAAGACATGTCAAGGATGTTCTCTCCCGCCTCAAGAAACACGGTCTATATTGCAATCTTGAAAAATGTTTCTTTGACGTTGAGGAGATTGACTACCTTGGCTTGATTGTCTCCCCTGAAGGTGTCAAGGTGGATCAAGAAAAGGTTACCAAGGCCATTGAGTGGGGTACCCCCTCATCCATCAAAACGCTCCAGGAGTTTCTGGGATTTGTCAACTTTTACCGGAAATTTGTACCAAACTACTCACGCATGGCAGCCCCCCTATTCCAGCTGTTGCGCAAGGAACAACCTTGGGTCTGGGAAAAGGAACAAGAAGAGGCATTTGAGGCACTTCGCAGCGCTCTACGCTCTGCCCCTCTTCTCATCCAACCTGACCCAGAAAAACAATTCTTTGTTGAATGCGATGCCTCTGACTTTGCTACAGGCGCCGTACTTTCTCAAATAGGCCCAGACAACAAGCTCCATCCCATTGCGTTCATGTCCAAATCCAATAATCCTGCAGAACGCAACTACGACATTTACAATAAGGAACTTATGGCCATTGTTAAGTCCTTTAAGGAGTGGAGACACTTGTTAGTCGGCACTGACCTCCCAGTCCAGGTTCTCTCAGATCATAAAAACCTGGAGTTCTTTAAAAGCACTAAGTCCCTTACTGATCGCCTAGCCAGATGGGCAAATTTTTTGGCAGACTTTAATTACCAAATCTTGTACAAACCAGGTTTGCAAAACTGTCGTGCGGATATCCTGTCTAGGAAAGAGGAACATCTTCCTAAAGAGGGGGGTGAAAGCCAAGCTTTGCTTGTTACAAATATACGCCTCCACACAAAGGCGAAGGACACCTCTAGTGTAGCCGCCCAGCGCTTGCCACCTAGCCACGAGCTATCATATACGATCTCGTGGCTCACAGATGTATACCCGCATATACCCCCGGTTTTGCATGTTTACGTGGCCGGATCACCCAATTTGCACATACGCAGCTTTACGCAGCTTTCCACGGTCCACAGTCACTGTGCACGGCACAGCTACCAGCAGTCCACAGCGCACAGTCCACAGTGCACAGCGCACAGTCCGCAGCACACAGTCACTGTGCAACACAGCCTTGAACAGTTGATCGCAACCTTGCACAGTACCCGCAGCAGCAATACCAGGATGGGATTGGTGGAAGCAGATGGTTGAGTCCCTAGTATAGCCATGTCTCAAATGTATATACAGAGGCCCTTTGAGGCCGTTGAATGCACCAATCTTTTACTCTCTCACTCGCCATTGCGACTAAGACTTGAGCCTTGCTCGTCTCTATATAGCGCTAAGTAGACTTACGCGCATATATCCATAAGCAACCGTTGCTTTGCATCGTCCGCCTACTAACCTCTGCAGCGTCACTAAGTCCAGGTAAGCCCCAACGTATACCAGGTAGCCTCTGACAATAGCACGCTCGGGTGAACACCGGTCAAACTATGTTCACGGCGCTTCGATATATCGACGCAACGTCCTTCGCATATATGGACGGCCAAGACTATGTCTTGTCCTTTGGTAGTGCACTTCTGTATACTCTCTTAATCACATAACTTCTGGTTCCTTCACGTACGAGCCGAGCATCGGATCCTGCGCCTCAATCTATCGTTTCTTTAACTAGTTCACGATAGCTTCACCAAGTTGTTACCATTATTGTCTGGTTGCATCTCAAGACTACTGTGTTATACTAGTAGTTACATTTATTCCCACTACACTCTGGGCAGTAATCCGTAACATTGGTGGACACACAGGGGAAGCTCAATTTGTTTACGTGACCGCAACAAGTTATGTCATCCCTACACACGGTACCGCTGGTCTCCCAACCAACATCAATACAGGGGTCCCAACACCCCAGTTGCACGTCTTCGTGTTCTGGATTATCGCGAACACGTACTCAACATAATATCACTTTTGATATTTGCGCCAGCTACCTGCACTTACAGACCAAAACCGTCTCCTAGTAGACGCGAATACACACATCACCCTGTTTCCACTCCAGTGCAACAGGCTCAAGGACTTACACTTAGGCAAATGGCCGTATACTTGCCTTTTGCACACACTTCAATTCACTATCAGCTTACCGACCCTGAGCTGATACGTGCATACACTTGGTATCCACCTATGGCACGTCGTATCAGCCTGCTCCAAGCTGAAAATGGACCAGATAATGATGAACGCAGGAACGCTCGGCAGATCGCACGGTCAATATATGCGCGTCATAGTCCACCTGAAGCGCATACATTCTACCTCAACCCAAATCACGAACTACTTGTTGAGCGAGAGATGAACCTTCTGGATGATTTATGCTGGTTTGTCCCAGGACACATGATAGTTCATGAGAATAGAGGTATCCCTACCAGTTCTCATAGTGGAAATCATGTTTACTACGATCTGTACAACCTCATGGCAAATCGACGCCAACAAGCACCGCAAGAAGTACGAGACCAAGGCCCTTCAGTACCTGAATGGCCATCCCTGGAAGCTAGCTTTAGTAGAGCTCAATTTGCCATCGCTGCTGTCCTTTACCGGGATGAAGTCACTCGCTTCCTAGCCTATTACCTTAGGCAGCAATTATCTCGTACTCCATCACCTCAAGCAAGCATCAACAACAAAGGATGCAGTCTGTCAAGGATCATGCAGTCAGGCAACGCGTTACAGCTAGAACCACGCGCACCTCCTAGCACCCCTACAATGTATCCTCCTTTACCATCATCAGCACAATCGCCTCCTAGGCCACTGCCACAGATTTTCACAAGGAGTCCTACAAACGTAGCTACTTCTTTGGAAGAATTGTGTACATAATAAATATATATATATATAGATAGTTACACAACTAAACAAAGCAAGTGCTGAGCGCTTTAAGACATAAAATACTTAAAAAGAAGATATAAAAAGATAGAATGCGCTAGAACATTAGTTCCAGCGCATGAGTAAGACAGTATATGCGTACCGTATGGACGCATAGTAGGCGAGGGTACGCATATAGGCGACCCTCGCTAGAACGCGGGCGCCCGTGTGCGCGCCCGCTTGTTTCTCTGTTTTTCTGATAACAGTTTTGTATAAAAAGAGCTCCCGGAGGAGCTCTTTCACTTTGTACTCAGTCTACTTACTATAACAATCGAGTGTGTCGAACGGTTCACCTGTTGCTGTGACTTTACTTTGTTTGACGCACTCCGTTTGCGTTTGTTTACTAGGTGCGCTGCTAGGGTCTTGTTTACTAACTACATTTGTTTGTTTTGTATTTACAGGATCTTTGCATTCTTCAAGGAACTCTACTCCTTCAAGACACACAATTGACCCAAATCAAACCTTACCAGTCAACGTACCTGTACGAGTCCCTAGTGCAACTACAGAACTCACATCCTTGACCAATCAAAGCTCCCGGCATAGCATGGTTGAAGGATTCAGGAACCTTGATCCGTTTGAACCAAACTCCCGTCCTGCATCTGAGCCACCTATTCATCATAGGATGGTTTTTGGATCCATTTCAGACGACCCTAGGGCAGTATATATGCCCCAGGCACCCTGTCCTCAAGGACCATTCCAAGAAACCTTTGCAGACGAGCGAACATCTACTACTCAAACTTGCTCTGATATCCTGCCAGCACCCGGATATTCTTGGCATGGGACAAACGAGAACAGTTCAAATGGAACTATTGGTTCCCAAGAAGGACTTTTAATCACAAATATTCCTCAAACTCCTTCTGAACAACAGAGCATTCAACCTACCATTCCTCTAGACGCAGCACAACTTAGTCGTAGCCTCGCTAGTCTAGAAATGTCCAGTTTAGCTTTGTCTCCTTTATCACATGTACCTGGAGAATTTCCAAATTCCCCTAGCCAGCGACAAGCTGCACATGAACCTTAAATTCCTAGCCCTGTTCCTAGTCAGTTAACTACTCAGGAGGAATCTCAAGAGCAAGGGATTCCTGTATTCTTTGAACTACCTGAAGAACTACAAGAAACACCTTCAAGTCACTCCAGCTCTCAACGGGGCAACACTATACGTTCTCCCATGGGACGTACGTATTGAGTAGTTGAACATCCTGAGGATTTACAAGGCGCTACTTCTATCTCTCTCGAACAAATGCGCGCCCAGTCAAGTTCTTCAGGGACTACTCACGTCCGCCCTAGCCCAAGCCTACATCCCATCTCAGAACATACCAAAGAAATTCCTCGTCGTTCTTGGCATGACCGCCAATCTAACGAACCTGCACACTCAGTCATTGAGTATGAATCTTCTACTAGCTCCCTGGCTACACGAGCTAGGACATCCAATACCAACCGGTCAGCATACATCACTGAGGTTGTGGATGAAGAAGAAGTACGTAGTGCTCAACGACGAGCTAGGCGAGAACAAGAACGTGAAGAAAGCATAGCATATAGGCAGCAGCTGGAGAACGAACGACTTATGCGAGAACAACAACGTGCTAATATTGAGACACGTAGAGGACGGCACAGTCATCATCCAGATCCTCGAGTTGAATCTAGTCTCCACCATGAGATACTAGACCCTCAAGGATCTTCTACGCCAGCTGTTCCTCGAGTTGTCCCTCGAACAAATTTTCAGACTCCTGTAGACGCAGCCCGTCTTAGGAACGTTAAACCCAAGCCTAGGCAATCTGCTCTAGCTATTCCACCACACCTGCAACGAGCAGCTGCTCAAGGAGGAAATGTAGGAAATTTCTTTGGATTTTCTGCAGGACCACCCGGACCACCTCTACCTCCAAGAGGTTCGCCTCCACATGCCGATCCATCTGCACCTTACCATTGGTCTGTCCTGTATGACCAACGGTCCCCAGATTGCATCTCACAGCGAACTCCTGAAATTGGAGGGATTGAACCACCTGGTCCACCTGGTCCTCCAGACAAGCCTTCAGATGATTCAGACAGTAGCTCTTCCACGTCTACTGAGGATAGGCATAGAAATAGACGCCCTCATAGACATAGGCGTCGCCATCCTCAAGGACCTCCTGATCCTGAACCACCTAGGTGTCCTCAAGTCTGGCAAAGACCACATCCGTTACATATAGATCCTAAGCTCAAAATTAGCGATCTACCAGAATTTACAGGTCATGAAGATGATGTCATTCCTTGGTTTGCCAAAGTCAACGGCATAGCCGAACAAAGCATTATTATGGCGGGGCAACTAGGTCAACTTTTGCCTCTACAATTCAAAGAACGCGCTTTCAACTGGTATCATTCACTTCCTGCCCTTGATCGGAATCTCATCGTTCTCTCCTGGCAAGCTCTTAAAAAAGCGCTGATTAGTCATTTTATGACTCCAGCTTGGTGTGCCAAAATGCGCACTAAAGCCAACCATATGCACTTTAGGGAAGCAGGAGAAACTGATGGAACCCCTTCCAATTGCATCGCTCGCAAGAAGATGTATCTTGTCTTGCTCCAACCAATGGCTTTTGACCAACTCATTCACAAAATTCTTCTTGGCGCTCCTCAAGCTTGGAACACAATCCTACGCGTTGATGACCTTCAAGGAGAATGGACTGAGTTCAGCAACCGTGTAGCTCACCATGAGCAAAGCCTCATCAAAGCCAAGAACAGTAGCAATCTACAACATCGCATTGAACGTCTTGAACGTGGAAATCACAAAACAAACTCCCATCTATCTAGGCCTAACAACAAGCCCAATAGGTCTTTCAAGAAAGATAGAAATGGCTGATTCAAATCAGTCTCCCAAGAAGCCAAACCTATTGGGTTCAGGAAGGATCTTCCAAACCCTAGCTTCAACCCTGGAAGACGTGAAAAGAAAGTTAGAAGACCTCCAAGTGCAGTAAACGCTAGACCTTGCGTTCACTGTGGAGCTGACCACTGGGACAATGAATGCGCTCAAAAGCGTTCAAACATGAAGGCAGTACGTGCTAATTTAGCCACTACAGACAAAGAAGGGATTGCCGCCCAAGACCAATATGATGATCTATATGTGGAACTATCTGCTAGCGAAGTCGAATACGAAGAATCCCTGGTTGAAATTCAGGAAGAATCAGGATCGGAGACTGAAGTCCAGTCGGATTTTAAGTCTCCCTCTGATGTTCTATCCGCCACTGCCTCCAGTGAACAGCCCGTCACTGAATGTGAGGAGTCGCAGGATGTCTCAGAGGGAAACCCCATTGGGCAGGTCAACTCCGGCTTGGTTGTAACTTTGTATAACGCTTTCACTACCACATTCGGTACAACTATACCCAGCCACAAACGCTACTCCAAGCACATCAAACTTCATGATGCGCGTCTCAGGAAAGCAGACAGATATGCTATAGAAGGAGAAAAGATTATCCTTAGGCGTGTCATGTCCAGGCCTCCTGGTACGGCTTGGATGGGTACTACCGCTTCCATAATTCAAGGACGTATTGGAAATTATGGAAAACCTTTCGACATCACTTTTGACTCTGGCTCAGACATCACGCTGATCAGTCTGGCCAAGTACAACTCCCTTTACCCTAAACCTTCCAAGAAAAAAGGACGAGGCATTAAGATAGTACAAGTTACTGGCAAATCATTTGTCAACAACTTTATTATTGTACCTCTCTTATTTGACACACCACTCGGTCCAGTAGAAATGCTGGTTGAAGCCTATATAGTAAACCAAATGTTTACCGGATTTATCCTAGGCAATGACTTTGGCAACCAATACCAGCTGTCTCTACTGCGAGAACCTGAAGGATCCTATATAGGATTCGGCTCTACAGGACGAAGAATTGCTATTTCTTCCTCTTCACTAGATCCCCAAGTCGATACAGCTGGCAACAAATTTGCTGTTGTATGCAGAAGCACAACTTCTCACCTGGAGAAACGCGACTCAAAACGGAAACGACACAAAGAAGCGAAGGCTCTTAAGGCCACACCCCAAGGATCCATCCCAGTACGCATATATGACACCAAAACCATACCTCCAGAGTCAATCTTGACTATCCAAGTCAAAACTACCTTTGAACTAGGCGACAGCAAAGGATTTGTCGAGCGTCACATGGGATCCAACAGGACCGAAGGAGACTTATTTGGCATTACGGATTGCATCATCCAAGCCAAAAACCCCAAGCTCCAAGTTGCTAATTTTAGCAAAATTCCAATCAAGTTACATGCTGGCCAAATCATAGGCTACATGTTCCCAATCAGCCAATTATCCAAGAAAAATAGCCTTTCCAAAGAGCAACTTCAAGAATGCGAGTCCAAAGTCAGGCTTATTCAAAGCTTAGACAAGAAGGAACCAACGGAGGACGATGGACTAGACATGTCCTACTCAGAACCTCCACAAGGCGGTCCCAAAATCTGGGACAATCCGGGACCTGATCCCGTTCCTGAAGACCGGCTCATGGCTGAACTCAACTTTAATCCTTCTTTAACACCCGAAGAACGGATTAAACTTGAAAATATCATCAAGAAACACAAGGATGCCTTTGGTCTAGACGGACGCTTAGGCAGTCATGAGGCTCGAGTTCCTATTAAACTCAAAGATGAAACTCTACCTTCAATCTCTATGGCTCCTTATTCCGCCTCACCGGCTAAACGAGAAGCCATTGACAAGCAAATGGACGACTGGTTATGACTCAAAGATATAGAACCATCAGTCAGCCCATGGGGCTCTCCGGTCATTGTGGTTTACCGCAACGGAAAACCACGAGTCTGTGTAGACTACAGAAAGCTCAATGACCAAGTCGTACCAGATGAATATCCACTTCCCAAGCAAACCGACATTCTTCATGCACTTCAAGGATCGAAATATCTTACCACACTAGACGCTCTTGCAGGGTTCACTCAGCTCAGCATCAAGGAGGAAGACCAGCCTAAAACTGCCTTTAGGTGTCACCGAGGCTTATTCCAATTTAATTGTCTTTCTTTCGGATTTCGCAACGGCCCAGCCGTATTCCAGTGAGTAATGCAAGGTGTTTTAGCTCCCTTTTTATGAATTTTTGCACTTGTCTACATCAATGACATTGTGATTTTCAGCAAGACCTTTGAAGATCACTGCAAACATCTAGATAAGATTTCCCGCGCTATGAAGGAATCCGGTATCACCTTATCCCCAAAGAAATGCTTTATTGCCTACCAGTCCCTTATCCTCCTAGGACACCGTGATCCCGTCTAGGACTATCTACTCACCAGGAAAAAGTGGACGGAATTATGGGCATGGCTCCTCCCACAGATCGCAAGCTCTTGCAACGTTTCTTAGGCATGATGACCTACTTGTCAGCCATGATACCATTTTATGCCTGGATAGTACCTCCATTATTTGCCTTACTCAAAAAGGATGTTGCATGGAAATGGGAGGATGATCATCAAAAAGCATTCGATTTGTCCAAACAAGCCCTTACTTCATCTCCAGTACTCGCGTACCTGAGTTATGACGCCCCGTACAGACTGTACACAGATGCTAGCGAAATCGGTTTATCAGGTATCCTACAGCAAGTCCAGTTGATTGAAATCAAGGATATGCAGGGTACCAAGCCCTTTGAGCGTCTCAAAAAGGCCTACGATAATTCTGAAAATATTCCTCGCCTATGCACTCCTGTTCCTTCGGATGCGCACGTCATGACTGGGGGGGATAGTACCTGGAACCAACAAAATTGGCTTGAAACAATTCTTCCAGTCGGACGAGTAATTGCCTACTGGTCCAGAATTCTCAAAAAGGAACAAAGGAATTACTCAGCAACCAAGCGCGAAGCACTTGCTCTCAAAGAAGCCTTGATCAAATACCAGCCATATCTAGAAGGCGCCAACTTTGTAGCATTTGTAGATCATGGCGCGCTTACCTTTGTCCAGAAGCACGATTACATTTGCACTAGGCTAGCCAAGCTCAGTTTATTCTTTCACTCTTACGCAGGCATGACAATTATGCATCGAGCTGGAAGAGTACACGACAACGCAGATCCTATGTCCAGATATCTCTATCGACTTCCCTTCACGGATAACCCTTTACCTGACAATCAGGAACCTATCAAGCTCAAAGAAGAGGAAGATGCTATCAGGAATCTCTATGAGGAGATCAGCCCTACCTTTGAGCAAGAGGTCAAGAAAGTAGTAGCCAGTCACGTGACTTCCAACCTAGAAGATTATCCAGCAACAGAAGTCTATCGAGTCAACATTCAGACTTCTGCAGGATTTGAATCTGAATATCAGACTGCAACTACTTATAACACGTTGGTATCCCTGGGATCGGAAGAGATTAGCAGATTCCTAGACGCATACAAACAAGACGCACACTTCAGCAAAGTATTATCAGCGCTTAGAGGAGATTATAGCCCGTTCAACTCTCCTTATCCACAATACATTGTAGAAGACAACGGTCTTATCTACTTTGAAGGAGCAGAAGGAACACTCCGCTTATGTGTACCCACTTCTCTAGTACCTGAGATATTAGAAGAAGGACACGACTTGCCAAGTGAAGGCGCGCACGCAGGATTTGCTAGGACATACAACCGCATACACTCCACTTACTACTGGCCAAAAATGGCTAAAGATATCAAGCACTATATTTGGACTTGCGACATCTGCCAAAAGACCAAACCAAGGCGTCACGGAGAAGAGGGTTACCTGCAACCTATTCCTATCCCGGGACAACCATTTGAAGTCATTTCTATGGACTTCATAATGGACCTCCCTGAAAGCCAAGACTATAACACAGTCCTAGTAGTAGTAGACAAGCTCACCCAATATGCACACTTTATTCCTTGCACTACGTCCGTCAACAAAGAAGAGTCTGCCAAACTTATAATGCAGCATATATGGATGCATTATGGTCTACCAAGACAAATCATATCGGATTGCGACTCTAGATGGACGGGAGCGTTTTGGGATCATCTCACTACGCTCATCGGAATCAAGCGCTCTCTCACTACAGCATATCACCCTCAAGCGGATGGTCAGACAGAGATCATGAACCAAACGCACGAGATAGCTCTACGCTCTTACGTAGACAAGACCAAGACAAACTGGTGCAGCCTCTTACCCGCACTAGCCTTTTCCTACAATACTTCAACGCATTCTGCCACCAAGCAGACACCTGCCTTCCTACTACGAGGTTTTGAACCATTACGACCATCACACCTCCTAGCAGGCAGCGCTCGCCGAATTCCTCATATTGAAAGCGAATCAGCGGAATCATTCAAAGAAGAAATCCTTGCAGCACGAAATATCGCCAAAGATTGCATTCGCTTAGGCCAAATCTATCAGCAAAAGTCTTACAACAAAGGCCAATACTTTACACAATACAAAGAGGGTGATCACGTGCTCATCAATCTTAGATCATCAGATTTGATGAGGAAAGTCGGAAAAGGAAAGAAATTGGAACAAATATACGACGGACCTTTTGAGGTCATGGAACACATCTCTCCTGTTACATATTGCCTACGGTTACCTCCTCGCTACCAGATCCATCCAATCATCAACATTGCCCACTTGGAAAATATACAAAATCTCCTTCCAGTTTTGGCGAGCGTATTACTAAGAATTTCAGAAGACATCTCTTAGATAATGATGACATTTATGTGGTGGAAAAGATAGTAGACAAAGGATGGGAACACCGAGGACAACGAAGAATCAAGATCTACACAGTAAGATGGGAAGGATACAAAGCTGATGAAGACAAATGGTGTAGTAGGGGGATCAGACCGGGGTGTCCGGCAGAGCCGCCGGCGGTCATGTGACATGTACATACTGTTGTGTTATCTCATCTTGTCCACCACCGCTCGTGCCTGCGGCGTGTCCAATGGCTCACGGCCAAAGAACTCCGAAACGCTCCTGATGTTCTGAAGGATTGGGACAAGCAGAAAGCGCAGCACTAGCTGTATGCGCAGCTTGCAGTAGCACACGCAGCCTCGCGCAGCTTGATTCATATGCGCAGCCTGCGTAGCTTTGCACAGTTGCACAGTCCGCGCTGCCATTCACCGCAGTCACCCTCTGCTCTATATAACAAAGCCTTTCCAGACGAACTCAGACAGCATCCACAGCTACTCCAGCACTCCTACCTACTCTTGCTTTAATATGTGCTTTTCCTCCAAGTTTTTCGCTACCCTCTACAAGGACCGTCTCCCATTGTACCATGCCTCAGCCGACGCACCTTCTCTTGACAATCTTGGGATCCTCGATCGCTTTTTTTAGCCCGGAACCGACATTGTCCCTGGCGTCAAGGATGGTCAAAACGTTTTCTTCATTGCATCTCCTCCACGCTTTGCATTGGCCAACGCAGTCATGACCACTCATCGCTACGCCAATCGCTTGGCTCAGATGCTCCCCCATCTCAACCTTCCAGTCCACGATCAGTGCCCTATTGCCAAACCGGACGTCTTCAGGCTTCTCACAGCCAAGGGATATGACAACTTCTCTCCCAAGTACGACATCACTGCGTTTTGTAATTACTCCATGGCCTTTGCAACCGTTTGGGACGCTCAAGACTTTGCGCACTCTACCCAATGGTGGGCTAAGTGTATGGGATGGTGGCTCAGCCAATTTGCCGTTGAGCAACAGGAACTGCTCATGAAGACTCTCTACGATGCAAACAAAGACCACTCCAAGTCCTCGGACTCATCCTCATTCGAACTCCTCTCCGCACCACAGTCCTCACTATATGCGCAGTCCCCTATCTATGCTCCACTTTCTACGCCAGAATACTCGCCAGTCATCTTAGCGCAAACACTTGCATACAATGCTGGGCATACACCTGATCGCCACCACGCGTCACCTGTCATTGAGAAAGTGACAACTTGGCTCCAAGGTGTTGGTATTCCGGGACCAGCTTGGTCCGCAGTCAATCTTCCCTACTCCACGGACAACAAACAGTCTCCTTCTCCACCTCCAATTCCACCACCAACTCCAGTCATGCATTGCAAGCGTAGCATTCCTGTCTTAAATTACCTTAACTGGATCCAAGATAAAGGCAACTCAGGAAACACACTCCCTGCTGAACTCCTGTTCCCCGATAACAAGATCCATGAAGACAGCAACGGAGATGAAGAAGTTTTTCAATACGTTCTTAACGAAATGAAACCTTTTACCATCCAACAATGGGTCAACTTTACCAATTTCATTAGGAATGAGATGCCTCTGCTCCTGCCCTTCCTAATGGTACCTCAAGGCGTCCCAAGTCCGTTGAACGGTATTGCTACTTGTGATCAGGCAATTGACAATGATAACGTTTCATATGATGTATTTGATGCTTATTCTGAAGTTCCAGAAGCACAAGTTGAAGATTTGTTCTTTTAACTTCCTATCCTGTACATCTGCGCAGTAGAATGACTTCCTGACTGTATGCGCTCCAAGAATTGCTTTCTCACTCCAAGGATTGATGTTTTGTATAAAACTCTGTTTGCTTGCGTAAAGACCCCTTTGCACTTGTGCACCCAATTGCTCTTTGCGCATACACTTGCTTTTATCAAAACTCTTTTCTTAACTCTTTATCCTCGCCAACATGGTCAACATGCCGCCCTGCCTTAAAATCAACTCCACTACCAGCACCGTCGTTGAGCCCTTCCTCATCTACCACACGGTGGGACTCTACGAGACTGGCAGACATCTACCAGAGGGCCATCACATGCCCGCACCCTCAGCTGACGATTTGGCCTTCCGTGCAGGCCTCATCAACACGAGCACGGACTCCAGGGTCCTGTTGAACTACTCGGACATAGACCCCGTGTACCACTACAACAAAGAGTGCACCACGGACCGTCTGAATACGCCCGAGCCTTGGCTTGATCGACTCGTCCACACGGCCCAAAGGACCTACTACGGGTACGATAATGGATCCGACAGCATCCCATTGATTGCCGATGACTGGGATGCCAAGCCAGAGCCTGATTGGCCATCCAAGCCCATCAGCGGCATGCTTCAAGGCGGGCCGGTCACATGGCCGGATCAAGGATGGGGTATGGGAGCCTCCGCTCCCAGACGTCCCTGAAGAAGGATGGTTGGGGCCGCAAGATGAAGGGTATTGGGCCCAATGGGAGGACACGCCGCCACTCACCTGGGGCAGTCCAGACCCTTTGTTGGATGGAAGGACTTGGGCGGAGAATTGCGAAGGATGGGATGATATGCCGGCTTTGGAGGGCGATGTTTACGTACCCGAAAGATGGATTAAAACTTTTTGTTTTATCTTTTCTTAATCATACTTCTCAATTGGGTCGAACTATCAGCTTTGTCAACAAAAGGAAACAGTCACGAGACTACGAAACACAGCTTAGTACGAAGCAATGCAACAAGCGCGCAGCGGAACCTATGCTATGGCGCAGCAACACAGCTACTGCAGATGCCACTGGACCAGACACGCAGCCAGATGCGCAGCTATGAAGAGGATTTAAATACCCAGGACGTACACAATGACGATCCAAACTCATCTTCTTCACCTCGCTATCACATGGCTCCTACTCATCATACTCACCACGGACTGTCCACAAACCTCATACTCGCTATCTTCTTGAGCATCATATTCGGTGGTTGCGCTGTTGCCATACTCTACTACATTTTCCTGCATTTTTGCGTACTTCGTCTATGGTCTCGACTCTGCTCCTCATGGCAAGGACAGGGCACTACACATCCTACTCCCAAGCCACTCGTCCCACCTCCACAGGCCGATATCACTTATCCACCACACGTCGCTCACACGTCTACACTGGGGGGGATATGTTACAAATACGCGCCTTCACACCAAGGTGAAGGACACCTCTAGTGTAGCCGTCCGGCGCTTGCCACTTAGCCACGAGCTATCATATACGATCTTGTGGCTCACAGATGTATACCCGCATATACCCCCGGTTTTGCATGTTTACTTGGCCGGATCACCCACTTTGCACATACGCAGCTTTACACAGCTTTCCCCAGTCCACAGTCACTGTGCACGGCACAGCTACCAGCAGTCCGCAGCGCACAGTCTGCAGTGCACAGCGCACAGTCCGCAGCGCACAGTCACTGTGCAACACAGCCTTGCACAGTCAATCGCAGCCTTGCACAGTACCCGCAGCAGCAATACCAGGATTGGATTGGTGGAAGCAGATGGTTGAGTCCCTAGTATAGCCACGTCTCACATGTATATAAAGAGGCCCTCAGAGGCCGTTGAATAGACCAATCTTTTACTCTCTCGCTCACCATTGCGACTAAGACTTGAGCCTTGCTCGTCTCTATATAGCGCTAAGTAGACTTACGCGCATATATCCATAAGCAACCGTTGCTTTGCATCGTCCGCCTACTAACCTCTGCAGCGTCACTAAGTCCAGGTAAGCCCCAACGTATACCAGGTAGCCTCTGACAATAGCACACTTGGGTGAACACCGGCTGAACTATGTTCACGGCGCTTCAATATATCAACGCGACGTCCTTCGCATATACAGATGGCCAAGACTATGTCTTGCCCTTTGGTAGTGCACTTCCGTATACTCTCTTAATTACATAACTTCTGGTTCCTTCACGTACGAGCCAAGCATCGGATCCTACGCCTCAATCTATCGTTTCTTTAACTAGTTCACGATAGCTTCACCAAGTTTTTACCATTATTGTCTGGTTGCATCTCAAGACTACTGTGTTATACTAGTAGTTACATTTATTCCCACTACACTCTGGGCAGTAATCCGTAACAGCAACCAATGGAAGACCGCCTTCAAGACCAAACATGGAGTATTCAAAAGCCAAGTCATGCTTTTGGAGGAGTAAACTCTCCGTGGTATTTCCAGAGTTGGATGAACCACATCCTGAAAGACCTGATTGACAAAACAGTAGTGGTATACATGGACGACATCCTTGTTTATTCAAAAACCAGGGAAGAACATTTGAAGCATGTGAGGGAAGTATTACAAATACTAAAGGACAACCACTTGCTCCTAAAACCCCACAAATGTGTGTACTTCACCAAAGAAACAAGCTTCATTGGCATAGTAATATCCCCAGAAGGGATATCAATGGAAAAGGAAAAGATCAAAGCGATCATGGAATGGAAGGCACCAGCTACGGTGAAACAGGTACGGGCCTTCCTAGGACTAGCAGGTGTCAAGCCCAACTACAAAGATAAAACTGCAACACCTAAAAGGATGCACAGAGTCCAACCAAAGGTCCAGGCCAAAGGAGACGAAGGGAAAGGGGATAGGATAAGTAGTAAAGGGCACTTGCTTAAAGAAGCTGAGCCAAGAGTATTAACAGAGCCACAAAGGGATGCTTTTACTGGAGGAGGGCTAGAGGAGGCAAGTGGTTGAGTTCTGAGGCTTAAGGCTCTCAGACTCTCCCTTATATATTCATAGACTACAGTACAACTTCCCAGAGTATGTCAACCGTGGGTACGAGAACTGAGATGTAACGGTGAGAGAGTAACTAAGGGACACGGGAACTATTACAAAGAGTCTTAATCATCTCAGTACATAAGCGGTGGTTATTACATAAGTCTAACTAAGCAGTAACTACGTAATTCAAGCGCATATATCTGATTAAACTTGACTTAGAGAATTTCGTCCGTGCATAAATATAATTAAATGGAATATATGCGTCATGGGTCATGACAGCAGGGTTCTACCGAAGATGGGTGAAAGACTTTAGCAAACTGGCAAACCCCTTGACAAACCTGACAAGGAAAGACGTCAAGTTTATATGGTGCGAGAAAGAAGAGGAAGCCTTTAACGCCATAAAAAGGGAAATCACAAAAGAACCGGTGCTGATACACCCTAACCCAGAAAAACCCTACATCTTAGAAACGGACGCCTCAGGAGTGGCGATGGGAGCGGTGCTGAGCCAAAAAGGGGAAGACGGCAGGCTCCACCCAATAGCGTACTTCTCCCAGAGCTATACAGGACCTGAGAGCAGGTATGACACACGCAACAAGGAACTGTTGGCGATGGTGCGCGCCCTTAAGCACTGGAGATTGTTCCTTGAAGGAACAGAAACCCCTATACTGATCTACACAGATCACAGAAACCTACAGTATTGGTACAACGCAGCAATATGGGATAGAAAACACGGAAACTGGTACAACATGCTAGCTTCTTACAACTTCAATATTGTGTACAGAACCGGATTACAAAGTGGTAAGCCCGACGCTGGACACGCCTGAGGGCAGCAGGGAATCCGTAGGCTATGGAAGACAGGAGGACACACCACGGGACAGACCCTGGGTCACATGCACAGGCACAGCCACCCCAGTCCAGGCACCCCCCTCAAAACAACCTGTCTGTCCTCAGACGGTGGACAAAAGGCTGCAAAAAGAAAAAAAAAGAACAAGAAGAGCAAAAGAGAAAAGAAACCTAGAAATGAGAAAAAAAAGCGACCAGACAAGTCCAAAACAGTAAGGTCAAGCAGCAGCCCGAGCCCGCTGTGACAAATCATACCAGCCGTGGAGAAAGTCAACCAGTGGCTCCACCCCAGCTGAATCAATCATTTCCCTATACTGATTCACACCCGCAGGGAAAAGTAGCCTGGCAATATACTCTAGCGCGCCCGGAAAGGTCACTCCCACACGAAAAATATCGACCGCGGCCATCCGCGCGGAGTACCCAAACGTCGGAGAATGAGAATGCCGGCCATGAGCTACCACGTATGCTATGTCCGGGTCGATCTCTTGCCCTCCGGTACTGACTTCACCGGGTTCGGGGGCAAGCGGACAACAGCAAACTCGGATTTTGCAGGGAGGTGCTTGCAAAAAAGGAGGTAACTTTGTGATGCTTTCAGATTTCCTTTGGTTTATATGTGCATGCAAGTGATTGCAGGAAACAGGTAACTTCCAGATGCTTGCAAAACCGGGGTATCTTACAAGTGCTTTCAAATAGTCCCATGTTTGAAAGATACCTGGGTGTTTGAAAGAGACCTGGAGGCTTGAAAGCGCTGTCAAGCACTCGAAAGCACTTGGAAGCAGGTCACATGACCCAAGAATTAGCCAATCGTGAAATCAGCGATAAAATTGCGGCCAAAAATCACTCGTTTGCTATGACAGCAGTGGGGTGAGTACGATAGATATGTATTGAGCTGTATATATGTAATATACATCATAAATACCAGAGTGAGTGAGAGGCTTAGGGGCGCAGGGCAGCCACGGCTGGGTGGATAGTATGTTACTTAGATACTGTGTCGGCACGGTGAGCAGCAGTGGCAACAAGGGGAGGCGTGGTTGTATGGCGTTGGGGGTGGCTCAGAGGACGTGGTCAGTGATGTAAATACCGGCAGAAGCGCGAGTAGCACTCACGCGTGATGGCTGGTCAGAGCGCCGACTTCGTGTGGGCCAGGGACAGTGTTGGAGCGAACGGTGGCGGCGGCAGCGCAAGCAACTCGATGCGACGCGAACGAAACGTCGCGGTGGCGTTTTTAATGACGCGGCGTTTTGAGGCAGTGTGGGGACACAATCGAAGGCAACAACAAGCCCGTCAGAGGCGGTAGTAGCCCAGATGGTGATGAAAGAGGCGAGGCGATGGGCAAAAAGCGCGAGATGGGGGGAGCGGCACATCAGTGCCAGGTATAGGGGGCGGGAGGAAACTCACCGTATGCGCGTTTGGTTGGGGCATGAAAATCAAGGCACGGTCTTTGAGCCAACGCACAACGTCTCTGTACAAAAAACAATGAGGCACGGTTGGCGTTGGGCGAATTGGCGTGAGTCCACTGGATGTAAAAGTAACGCACGTACCGGTAAGTATGTAGCTCGGCGCGGCTGTGTGCGATTGGTATAAACGAACGTGGGCTGGACATACGCAGGCGGGTGGGTGCGGGGCGCGAGCGGGGTGGGTGGTTTTGTAGCCGGGCGGTGCACTCATCATCGCTGCCTGGCACGGTCAGGCGTTGTATGCACGAGCGCGGACGTGCTGGGCAGACGCGGGGGTCGGCTGGCAGCGGGGTTGGTGAGTGCGGGCGCGGGCGAAAAAGCGCGCAGACGTGCCGAGAGCACGCAAAATCGCACGGCGCGGCGTTCGTCGCAAATAGGCCTGCGCGCTAATGAGCGAGGAGTTGCGGGTTGGCAGCGATGACGACCCTACGCAAGGGGCGGTAGAGGGCCCGAATGGCCGCAAGAGGCAAGGACGACAGGCAAGCGGAGCGAAGGTAGCAAAAATCAGCATCGGATACGGATTGTGGGGCACGACTCACTGTGAACGTGCGTGACCTGGCGGCAGCGGCGAGCTGAATGCTACCGAGTGTTTGGCGGAAGCCGCATGGCGGCGGAGGGCGTCGTGCTGGTGGCGGGCGATGGTGGGCAAAAAACCGCCAAGTCACGACTGAATGGAGACCCTGGGTGGCACATCACGTGCCGCTCTGGATCCGACAATCCGGTCCTTCGCTCGCCACCACCACCCTTGTGTTTACCAGCATCGTGCGCGATACAACCGGCCTGCC
This sequence comes from Ceratobasidium sp. 395, assembly GCA_019616345.1. Taxonomy (NCBI): domain Eukaryota; kingdom Fungi; phylum Basidiomycota; class Agaricomycetes; order Cantharellales; family Ceratobasidiaceae; genus Ceratobasidium; species Ceratobasidium sp. 395. The sequence continues at coordinate 13,287 of WSTH01000021.1, read as the reverse complement.
CCCGTAGACCCCCGCCTCGCTGTGTCCACCGAGGCAGCCCGCCCAGCCATGAAAGCAGTCCGCGGCCAGTTACGCCACCGTGAACCGCTGGCGCGGCGGTACGCTACAGTAAGTCATCGCGTCTCTATATGGCGTGTATTCCGTGATGCGCTCGGGGAATGCAACGATGCTGAACACTTGCTTACTTTTAGGAACATTGTTGCTACTGTCAATCTTGACTGTCGTCTTGCCCTGAAAACCATCGTGCAATGTCCGAAACGCTGAGTACAGTCGTAAGGTGCGCATACCTACTATATTTTTCTTACCCTCGCCAGCCTTCCGAGCAACGCGTTTCGCCGCCGTGATTGTGCTTGTCCTGCTCATCTTCGCGACGGGCAAGGTATTCGTCACCTGCACGAAGTCCAAAGGTGATTCACCCCTTGCGTCATGCAAGCGCATCCAGACCGACCTAACCGTGGTATGCCACATTGCAAAGTCAAACCGAAGATCGTCTTGCTGATCTTCGTGTAAAATCGCGTTCATTTCTGCATTCACGCCTCCCGCCCCCACTCCGACTCAATCTCGCCTGCCTCGACATGCCAAACACCTCGGTGTGCCAACCTTGTTGAGGCACCCACCAACCAATGCCGGCACGCCCATCAAACCAAGTGAATCACAAGTGTTCTGCACTCAGTGTATGTCATTGTTGTGGCCTCGCTTTCGTTCTACCGATGTAGTTTGTCTTTAAGCTCGGTGGTCGTGTCGGGCCTGCGCTGGCCGCGTCCTCGCCACTCTTTGCCACGACGTGCTGTTGGCTGCGCCCCGCCATTGAAAATGCTGCGGCGGCGTTCTGTTCTTGTCACGTTAACTTGCATACCCAAGCCCGCTCGCGCACCATCCGCCGCCACCGTGACCCTTGCCTTACACAAACCCACGCCTCACCGCTCGTGAGTAATACTTAAGACAGCACACCTTGGCTGCATGCTGTGTGTCCCGTGTCACAAATGACGCTGCTGCTAACCTCGCTCTCCGGCTCTGCCGTACCTGGCCACTGCACGGCTGGGGTCCGTGCAGCCGGATGACCCCAGGCGCTACACCAGGTGGCTGTTCAGGCTACAATCACAGCAACCGCTTCGCCCCGTCTGTTTATTATGTATATACAGTGTGAACAAGTGTTATGCTAGCTCTACTGCTGCTCGAACTGAAATAAGGAGTTTTTTCGCATAATTCTGTGATCAATTTGTGATTGGCTGAGATTCCTGGGTCATGTGACCGGTTTGACGGTGCTTGACGGTGCTTTCAGGCAGCCATAGGACTGCTTTGAAGTGCTTTGAAGTGCGGCTATGTTGGTTTGAAGGTGCATTCAAGCACAACACTTGCTTGAAAGTGCTTTTCTGCACTGTACACAGTTTGAAAGCGCTTTCAGAGGGGCCTTTTTGCTTTCGTGCTTTCGGTGCTTGAGAGTGCTTGAAAGTTACCTTGTTCTTGCAAGCGCTTTCAAGCGCTTGCATGCAAATGTGGATTTTGCTGATGGAAAGTCCGGCGGGGGTAGCACAACATCAGCGGGTAAAGCAAACGGCGGTCTGTCGGGAGGAGACACTGGCGTATTGAGGCCATATGTTGCTGGGCCGGTGGCAATCGCTACGAGCAGCGACGATTTGCGCACGGCATCCCGGAGTCCGTCGGGTGTTGACAGCCGAGTTGGGACCGGATTCGCGTCGGTCTGGACTGCGCAGGACAACTTGTGGCGGGTGGGAGGGCTGGAGGGCGCTGGATCGAGCGACTGGACCGGCCGGGGCGGCTGAGCAGGCGCGGAAGCTCGTTGACGCGAAACAAACGCGCGCCCGACCGCTTCGAACGTCCGACAACGCTTCTTGCGCCGCCCGAGGCCGTTCCATGCCTGAGGATCGGGTGCCCGAAGACAATCCAGGTCACGAGAAAGACCCTTCGCGCGAGCAAGACGCGCCTCGCGTTCGAATTCGGTCTCCATCGCTCTGTCCCAGTCCAACCGGATGTGCTCGAGCAACACCCTCGACTCCGCCTGCGCGGTCTCCAACAGCTTCCCGCTGCGTCGAATACGTTTCGGCAAAGCCATAAACCATGCCAGCTCAACCTTGGGCCTCTCGCGTCGACTTACGGCCTCTTGCAGCAGCGATTCGATGGCGCGGGCGGTTTGTTGGTCCTCGGAGTCAGCAGCGGGCATGGCGTCGGCGAGAGCGGGTGTAGCGACGTCGAGAAGGCGTGAATCTTAGCACAACCAAGTGCGTTGGACGCGCAAAGGTGAGAGGGCTCAAACGAGGTGCGGCGTAGGAGAAGCGGGCGCGAAATGATGGAGTTATAGATGAAACGAAGCTGGAGGAGGGTAGAGCGAGGAACACGGCGAGGACAATCCAAGCGGCAGCGGCAACGAGGCAAAGACAGGTCGGATTCCACCACAAGTAATACCGTTCGATGCGTGAGAGCAAGGAGAGTCGAGCAATATTTGATTGAGGCCGAGAGACGAAGAAACGAGCCAGGAAAAAAAAAAAAGAAGCGCGGTAGGTAGAGAAAGGGAAATTATGTAAGGTCGCACAGGAGAAAAAACAGCGATTCGCCAGCTAGAGGCCGCTAAGCAAGGAGTGCGCGGAACTGTTCGATGCGCAAGGCGCGTGGCTATCGATAGATAGAAAATGCACGAGGTTTGACGGGAGTTCTGGGGGGCGGATACGCGATTACCGGCACAGCGTGAATAGGGATGGTTTGATGGGACCGAATCACTTCCTGATCACAAAAAAAAGGGTCGGGAGTGCGGCCGAGGGTTTGTTCGACGCGCGGAAGTGTGGGGAGTTGGTTAAAAGTATAATTGGAAGGCCTGGGAGCAGGGGCGCCGAGCAGAGAGAATGAGTTGATTAGCAGAAGTGGCAGTTCACGGCCTTAGAGCCGTAGAGAATCGCGTAGGGCGCGAAAAATCGCGCAAAAATGCAGGAAAAGCGTAGAGCGCAGCAGAAGGCACGTAGGATATCAACCCACAGTCGTCACCACGGTGGACACGCCTGAGGGCAGCAGGGAATCCGTAGGCTATGGAAGACAGGAGGACACACCACGGGACAGACCCCGGGTCACATGCACAGGCACAGCCACCCCAGTCGAACGCGTTACCCCAAAGACATGACCATGAGAACGCCCACAAGGAACCCCAGGTCATGATTCCAAAGAAAAAGTTTATTGGGTTCAGGGCGGACTTGTCAGGAGATTTTGTTGATGATGTGATAGAAGCACAGGCGGAGGATGAGACAATCACAATGCTGTGGGAGAATGTTTTAAACAGGGAGTCCCTGCCACCCTCAGTCAGAAAGCAGTTCAAAAGGTACGACATAGTGGAAGGGCTACTGAGGTATGATGACAGGATATACATACCAGACGACAAAGGATTGAGGTTGGAACTACTGAACAAGTTCCATGACTCACCAGTAGCAGGTCACCAGGGTCAAGCAAGGACCCTGGAACTGATTGCGAGAAGCTTCTACTGGCCAGGGATGAAAGCACAGGTAAATCAATACGTGGACACGTGTAAGATCTGCCAAAGAAGGAAGGGACGAAAGCAGGTCATACCGTTAAAATCACTCCCAATCACAAAGGGACCCTGGGAGGATATAGCGTATGACTTCATTGTGAAACTGCCAAAGTCAAACGGCTATGATAGCATTTTAACGGTGACTGATAGATTCTCCAGACAAGCACACTTCATACCGTGTTAAGAAGCCACAAATGCAGAAGAGCTAGCCAAGATCTTCATTAGAGAAGTGTGGAAACACCACAGGACCCCCAAAACGACAGTGTCTGACAGAGGAGCAACATTCAACAGCCAGTTCCTACGAGCTGTCATGACCCGCTCCCACGCTTCACGGCTTTCTGTGCTGCGCGCCTACCTTCGAGCCTTTGTCCTCTAGCGCTGACGCGCCTTCTTACTTTGTCTCATGGCTTGATACTCCTAAGCCCCTTTGTAAGCAACCCTTACTCAAGCAGCACAGCCTGTGCAGCGCTCTCCCTTTCTGCCGCCTCTCGTGGCTATTACTCTCTTCCACTGTACCGACCCACTTCTACAATGTACTGCCTCGCTCTACGATGTATGACTCACGTACGCACAGACCTTGTACCTCGTAGTATATATACAGTGGAGAACAAGCCGAGTACCCTCAGCTTGTTCTACCTCGTCAACTCTCCCCTCTACAGTGTGACTATACTAGCAGGCTTTAGCGCGGCTAGTGTTACAAGTAAAGCAGCGTTAGATTAGCATAAGGACTTAGCACTTCGGGCAGTCGATCCTCGCTCCCTTTGGATCGGACTTAAGACCACTTCAACTCGTGGCTTGTACCAGCCACCAGACCAAAGACACAAGACACTACCAGTGCCTATTCAGGCCAAGGGACCGCGGTCCACATCGTAGCCACGAGGCGCACCCACAAGCGGGTCGCAACAAGACACCTTCAGCACAAGTGCGAAGCGTACCGAGTCCCTCGACGGACATAAGAGCGAGCTCACACCTTAGATAGTACAGGGTTGTGACACGAGCGTTGTACAAGGGTCTGAAGATAGAACCAAGGTTCCTGTTGGCATACCATCCTGAAACAGATGGAATCTCCGAGAAAACCAACCAATGGGTGGAGGGTTTCCTAGGAACCTTCTGCAACTACAAACAGGATGATTGGGCAGACTGGCTACCAATAGCTGAGTTTTGTCACAACACCCACGAGAATTCTGCAACAGGCCAATCAGCATTTGAAACAGTATATGGCAAAAACCCTAACTGGGATATGCTAATGGAGACTGGAGGTTAAAACGCAGTTCCCACCGCAGAGTCAATGAAGCTGAGAATGACAAAGGTATGGGATGAAGCACGTGCCTCCATGGAAACACATCAAACCCTGGAGAAACAGGGAAAAGAGTTTAAAGTAGGAGACAAGGTATGGCTCTTACTGGTGAATATGTCATCCAAACGACCAGCAAAGAAGTTGGACAACAAGAAGGGAGGACCCTTCACCATAATAGAAAAGATATCATCGCACGCATACAGATTGGATTTGCCAAAAATCATGCGGGTACACAACGTGTTCCATGCGAATCTATTATCGCCTACCAAGGAAGACAATAACTTCCACCGGAAACAGATAAAGCCCCCTCCAATCATAACAGAGGAAGGAGAAGAAGAATACGAGGTTGACCATGTGGTGCACTGGGAATGGCAGAATGGCAAGCTCTACTACCAAATATGGTGGAAGGGCTATGATCTGATAGAAGATACCATGGAACGAGCGAAGAAATTTCCGGAGATGAAGGACATACTAGATGACTTGCACAGGCGTTTGCCAGACACACCAATGCCAGCAAAGCTGAGTCACAGAGGGAATGACTTGAAGGAAAAAACAAAGACAGACAAACAACAGAAAGGAAAGGTACAAAAGAAGTAAGAAAGGGAGGGAGGAGACAAACAACCAACCTCATCCGACAGCTCACCTCACCTCCCTTCACCCCTACTCATCGACCCTACCATGAACCCCATCATGAACAACAAAGTGTACCTAGGGTCCAAGCACCACTACTACACCCACCGCCGATGGCAACCAAGGCCAAAGACGACCCCTTACAACTACACAAGGGGAACAGTCATGGGAACACCCATGGAACGGTGGATGGATGAAACCCTGTGTGGAAGCGTGGAAGACGCAAGGAGGTACGCAGAATGTCTGGTGCCTGATGTTAACCTGCGGTATATTCCCAGTTTTGAACGACGACCAGAAAACTGGATAGACAACAAGATCTACTTGGATCTGAGACAGGGACGACTGACTTGGTGCCACTCAACCTGAACGCCAGTATGCAGTCACTGGTGGTATCTGCACCACCAGACAACAACGCCGCAGAACCCGAGACCTACAACTCGGGCTACAAAACCAACGCAGAGGAGAAAGAGTGCGACGCAGCACTGGTGACTGAGCTGGAAAGGGCCCTGATGGAAAACCTACCACAGCTCACAACAATGCCACAAGAAGGGCAAAGAGTTGAGGAGCTTGAGGAGTTTGTCGAGATTTAAAACGAACAAAGAACTTTTCACGCCTTGGAGACTGAAATGTACAAAAATAAATTCCTTTTTTTCCTCTCTATTACAATTCCCTCAACATATCAATAACGGACCGGACCTTCTTTGACCTAGTGACAGGCCGGTCATAAGGCTTAGAAGCCTTCTTTTTAGGCTTCTTGGGAGGCCTAGTCGGTGACCTAGGCTGTCACCAAGGGGCCTATCCCTCCGGATAATCCTCCATAAAAGTCTCCAAGGGGGACAGGGATCGGGGCAGGTCAGGGTCAGGGGTAGGAGCCCTACCCTCTTCAAAAAACGCGGCAACGTTTGCCAAATGCTCCTCCTCCTCTTTCGCCGCCACGAGCCGGTGATACTCCTCGAGAGTAAGGAGGGGGGTTGGACTGATCTCTTCCCCAATTATCCGGAAGTACTCCGCTGAAAGAGAAAAGATCAGCAAACAACATTAGCAACCAAAACAAAAAAACACTCACCAAATGAGCCAAAGAAGGCCCAATCCCCGACGTTGTACTTGAAGTCCTCCAATGCAGCAAGACAAATGTCGTCGCAATACAAACAGTAGTCATCCCCAGAGGGCAGACCCCAGCAAGTGCAGTCAAGGGATCCATAGTTAGAAGTAATAAGGCGGGGCATGATGTGATAAAAGTATCAAACGGGTGCAATGGATCATTCATGCCAGCACATAATGGTACAATGACATGTACAAACAAAACAACAGAGCATCAGGTGACTATACCACATCACGTGACACGGAAGCATGGACAAACAGTAGAGAAAGATATCATGTGACATAGGTAGATCACGTGACAGAAATACACGTACAAACGGGGGAGAAGAATATCACATGACGTAGGTATATCACGTGACACAAAGACATGTACAAACAGTAGAGGAAGATATCACGTGACAAATGTGTATCACGTGACATACTATATCTCGTTATACCGGAGGGGTCGGAGAGGGGGCACCGACCGGAGTGAAGGAGCGGAGGCCCCGAGCGCCAGCGAGGACCAGGCCGACATGACAGAACAAAGGAAGGACACCCCTTGGAGATGCGTCAGCACCAACAAACATGTATGTCACATGACCGGTGAACAACAATTTAGGGTATATGATGGCCACCCCTTTCAAGCGTTTCCGATCAATACCCCCATGTCTACTACCGCCGGCGCCTCTTCCTCTGAGCCCAGGTTCCGCGTTCAATCACGGGCTGTGCTCCTCACTTGGAGCGCACTGGCTGACGAGTCCCCTAGCGGACTCGTCACGTGGTACGAAGTGTTTTGCCACAATCGCCCTAACCACTGGGCGACACTAGCCGTAGTTGAACGGCACAACCCCGAGGAGCCGGGCTTTAACCTGGACCGGCCCCTCCACATCCATGCGCTGACCATCAGCACGGAACGAAAGTGGGGTGGAACACCCAAAGTGCCAGCTTCTGGGACTTTGAGGGGAACCACCCCAATATTGTTCAGAAGGGGCTTCAGGTAAATAGAGCCTTATCCGAAGCATACAAGCATTGCTCACCAAGTCCCCATTAGGACGGTCCAGGAGGTAACCCCGCAAGGGACGCCTTCCACTACCTATGGAAGGCAGTGGGTGAGAACGGGGAAGAGGTCAACGACCTGATGGCCGGGGAGTTGACCCTGGAGGCCCTGGAGGAGATCCAGGACAAGGGCCAACGAGGGAAGAGGTCGAGGCAGCAGGCTGACCTGGAGGACGGCCTGGAAATTGTGGCGGCAGAGACTAAAGAAGAGTTTTTTAACAGTTTCAAACGACTCCACCCCCTCCAGATGACGACTGCGTGGAACTCGGTGCGCGTCTTTGCCGACTACACGTACAAGACGGACGTGGGGCTCCTGGAAGCAATCCAGGTACCCCTTGAGGCACCAGTCCTCAGGGACCACATTGACCAGGCGGACGAGTGGTTCGCCAGGGAGGTGCCACCGAAGGCGCCAGGGATGCGACATCGCATCCTGGTGATTGAAGGAGCGACCGGCACGGGCAAGATGGCCCACGCCCGGTCCAAGGGCTTGCACAGCCAAATGTGCAACGTGTGGAACATGGGAGCACTGTTGGTGGACGCCGACTTCTGGATCCTGGACGACATGACGTCCCCACACGGCAAGTACTCGCTGAAAGCGCTCAGCCAGTATGAGGCGGACTTCACAGGCTGATACAGCCATGTGAAGACAACAAAGGTGCGACCGACGGTGATCTTGGGAAATAGCCGAGCGGCAATTACCAAGTGTTGGACGGACATAGATGGGGAGGAAGGCGATGCGTGGGTGGAAAAGAATGTTGAATGGGTATATGCGGATAATGAACCTTTTTTTGTATTCCCATAAAACTCTATATTGTTTCCCTTTTATACTTATCATTGTCTTATTGTTATCCACCTCTCGCACTATCACACAGACAACGCCCCATTTGTAAGCCAAAAACAGGCAAACTTCAACAGTCAAATAGTAGGGTAGATGACTAAGATCATACACAATGACGATCCAAACTCACCCTCTCTTCATCTTGCCATTACACATGGCACAGGAATATACACAACTTGAGGGTCGGTATTACATAAGCCCCAAGGGCTGCCTCCATGAAGATGACAACAGGCGCAGAAGGAAAGAGTAAATAACCTCATGTAACGTAGAGGTTAAGGGGTCTAGCCCAACTCTCCAAGATCAACCAGCTGATTGGTCAGACCTGGAGGTCACCGGTTTGAGGACCAGCGCCCTTAACCTCCTCGGTACATGAGATTATCCTTGTTTTCCCCTCACAGATTCTAACGTGACACGCCCCCGAACCCTCCAAAACATGTCGTAAGGGGGGGATAATGTTATGACCCAGACAACAGTCATAACGGAACGAGAACGTTTAATACAGATTTATAGCATTTTCTCCGGAGTCATAAATGCTACAAATAAGGTCACGTGACCTCAGCGCTTACTCGGCGCTCACCTCAGCGCTTACCTTGTCACTCCTCTAAGTTCTCTCCTATGCAATGAGGAGCGAGGAGCGAGTTGTCACGTGACCTTGTGAAGTTGTCACATGACCCTAGGACTAAGCGCAGCTCTTATAAGATTCGGAGCCGCAACAACCTAAGAACAAGTTATGTAAGGCTGTCCCTGAACACACGTGACACCCTTACTCATCGTACATCCGCAGCCATTGGACGCACATGACCAACACGGAGTACATGTGACCACACAATGCTGCGGACTGCGGAATGGAATGACTCACACCCTATGGCAGGGTATATAACAAGACCAAAGCAAGCCTGGAGGCCCCAGCTTGCTTTATACTCGTCAACCACCACCGAGACCTACACTGTAAACAGTAACTAGACGCAAAACACACTTTTGACACCACAAACAACATAGCCACTACTTAAGGACACCACAGAGAGAGACAGTGACCGAGGTCACAACAGTGGGCATGCGGGGCAACGAAGGGCGAGGGAGACTGGAGATTGACTGTCGAAGCAGCCGGCCTTAACTTGAGTGATGAGCCAAGAAAACTGCCGGGTACAGCGCATAAACTCACGGTAACGGTTGACAAGCCGCCCCGGAAAGGTGCTCTCCATTATCCGACCTAAGGACGAATAGAACCGTGAGGCCGGCATCTTATCCTCAGTGCACTGGTAATGGAATATGCGCAACGTGTTCCACGTAAAGGCAGAGGCGGGGCGCTCAGTCGAGCAGGTTCATATTCTGGCATCAAGGAGCTGCTGATACTTTGTGTCTTCTTGGGAGGCGAGTGAGCATCCGCAGTAGACGACAGGAACAGTCTGAAACCCTTCCATGCTTCCCAAAATCAGGTCCCTGGTCATCCCTGTGGGGCAAGGCTCCGAATGCTCACCCAAAGCAAACCGATATCCCAGCAACTTCAGCGTCCCTGGGACGAGTTGGGACAGCGCCCACTGCTGGATCCTGTGTGTTGGTGCGCACGAGTGGGCGGCGACTATACACGTCTTGCATTGAAAGCGCGGCCCCGGACAGTCGTGACATTTGTACTCCGCGGCAGCACCGCATGAGCATTTGGAGTTTCTCTTGGACAGTGGAGCATATTGCCAATGCATAGCTCGCATGAAAGAGTCGCCGTAATCTTTTGCCCAGTTGGTGAGCATCTCGTTTTGCCCCTGCGGGTATAGTTAGCATGGATACCAGTTACAATGGAGGAAGCTTTTCCACTGACCATGCCGCTCTTGCTCTCTGGCTGAGTGAGCACCACGTCTTCCACGTCGTCATCCATGTCAAACTTGGATGGTTTGGCATCGGGAATGGGCTGGGTATCCTGCGCCTGGTCGCTGTTTTGTGCAGGTTTCGGCGGGGTTGAGACTGGTGTTTGCCAAAAGCGCCAGGGTGGAGGGGTATCTGAGGTATTCGGCACTGGTTCTGAGTGCCACGCTTGAGGAGGAGCAGGCTGCGCAAAGGCACCTCGATTCAAGTGGGGGATGGAAGGACCCGCTGTGTTGGAGGAAGAGGTGGAAGGACCTGCCGAGTTGGAAGCAGAGGTGGAAGGCGCGACAGACGCCTCGCTAGTGACTACCTGGCCGCCAGGGCCGTGGCTCGTGGTTAGTACCCTTGCTTGTTTGCTGGCTGGGCCTAAGGCCGAGATGGGGGTAGCATTGGGGCGGCGATGTCGGCCTGACATGACTGTCAGTGTTGAAGTGTGGCTGGGGCAAAACTGGAGTATATAACTGGCTCACAGTTGAGCTAGTCAGGGCAGTTGAGGTGCTACAAACATTGGCTGTTTGATTAGGATGTGTACCGTCACGCCGAATTGAGCTGAAATGGAGTGATGCGCTGGAACTGCGCTACAACGTTTCGTTGACCTGCGACGATAGACTTGAAAGATGTGGGTGTTGAGGCTTTGGGACTTCATCAGTATTCAGCTTGATCAAGATTTTGTCCGCGCTAGATACTCAGCTGCTGGAAAGTGTGAGATACAGGCGCAAAATCAATGGAAAGGGAGCTGCGCCTTTCAAAGTATGAGCTTGCTGCGCTACTAACGGGCGTAGGCTGAAAACGTTGGGAAAACAACAAAGCTGGTATTGCAGACCGCGGAGTCAGGTCAAGTCATATTGGGAGTACATGGCTATGATACAAGTCAGTCCTTGATTTTTTCCCTTTCCGGGTGGTGTCAATTGCATATTGAGCTTGCTCAGTACGCACTGCCGTGCTCCTGCGTGGTCGAGAGATGGCAGTCACCACTTGAGCTGCTGAACTGGGCAATGCGGGGGCAGCTTTGCGGCGCAAGGTAGATGCTGCCACTTTAGCAGTCTGCAGGGGTGACGGTGGGGTAGCTTTGCGGTAGACCGGAGGGTTGGGTGGCGGTGTGGACGGTGAAACCAAGGTCGGCAAGTTGACTGTTTCGTACTGATTGGGGTGCTCCTGATTGGCCGCCGAGCTCTTGCCCTCCCCTGAGGGTGCACCCAGTGTTTTTGCTGCTTTGAATGCAGTCACCTGCTGCGTAATCTGAGCTGGTTGCGTATCAGCTCCAGCAGGCTGGTGAACGGAAAGTGTCGTCTCACGTACCGTGTTTCCGCAGAGATTTATACGAGATGGAATCCTTCCAGAACTGAGACACAACGTGGTTTTTGCACTAACAACTGGCCACTAGAATCAGTAGTTGAGGAAGAAAATATTCATGCAACTCACAGATACACCCACAGGTGGGGACGGCATGCTGCCCAAGTCGGCGAATGACCGCTCGATGAAACTCCTGAACTCGTTGGTCCGGTGTCTGCTTGAGGCTTTGCCCACTTCGTCTTCATCGGAGTCATCAGAGAAATTGGGAAGCGTTATGTGCTCGGCGGAGAGCTCAGGACGGGAAGTGCTACTGGAAACGAGGGGCGTAGGGGGTAGCACTGGAGCAGTGGGAATGGTCTTGGGAGGTTGTTGGGCCGTGAGACCAGAAGGTCCCGCGACAGTGGGTGGAGCCAGTGAGGGAGGAGGCTGGGTCTGCGAAGTGCGCTCAGATGAGAGGAACTGAGTGTATAGGGCTTGAATATTGTTGTCGTTGATTGGGATTGTGTAGTGGTTTGAGCGCACCAGTGGAGCGCCAGCAACAATGCTGCCGAGGGGAAGACGGCCCTCAGAGCTGTGTAAAGCCAGCACTTGAGATGTCCATGCATCTCCACAAGCAACGACTGTGACCTGCAGCTTCAGCTTAGTTGATTCCAGCTTGGTATGCACGCAAGTGAACATCCGCTTCAGATCACGCCATCAATTGGCGTGAGACTCGACTGTGAAGGCGGCTTGAACCGCTAGCGGTACATCTTCTCGCTGGTCCAGTAACACCATGGCGCGTGTGAGAACAAATAGAAGAGCAATTGCCCATGGAACACCTGATGGCCCAACTACAAGTGTGCCGCTCTCAGCGTGACGGAATAGAGTGGTAGACTTCAACCAATGAACCAATGTAGTGAACGAGAACTTCAGATGATCCTCGGCCTCGGCGTCGAAAACGGCCACCGGTGGCCAAACGTTATTGAGCAGCACCGACAAGTTAGATTCAGCCTGGTTGCTTGGCAGATGTGCACTATTTGACCCCCGAGAGGAGTCTGCAACCTTAACAACCGCTGTGAGTGCCTATGGTTCACACAAGCGGAGCACATGGAGCCTTACATGCGATGGTCCCAGAGCTTCTACTTCGCAGGCCAGGGAAGCAAGACCTGCCAAGTCCATCTGATTGGTAAGCGGCCCACTGAGCAAAGCACACTCCGTCTCTGTGAAAGCAGAGTGACATCCTATCATACGGGCAACTGGAAGCCCTTGCCAAATTGTGTGGGAGGGTCCCGCAGCGTGGCTCTCTTCGACGTGACGACTGTAAACAATTGCCTGGGGAGACCAGGTCAGGGTGGCGGAAGGGTGGCGTCTTGTGCAAAACAAGTCATACTCCTCAATCACGGTGCCGTCGTGTTTTGTTACCGTGGAGAACTGAAAAACTGTGCTAGTCTGCAGTTTGCCCGTCTGTCCGTCGTATACGTGGTTGTACCAAGCCAAGGACTCGGCGACCAGCATTGAAGATGGGTTGTGGAGCATCCAAACTGTGCGTGGCATACGCTTTCCATCGATATAAGCCGAGCGTTGAGCGACGCAATTGTGTCACAACCCTGTACTATCTAAGGTGTGAGCTCGCTCTTATGTTCGTCGAGGGACTCGGTACGCTTCGCACTTGTGCTGAAGGTGTCTTGTTGCGACCCGCTTGTGGGTGCGCCTCGTGGCTACGAT
>WSTH01000020.1:0-62484 GCA_019616345.1 Ceratobasidium sp. 395 | reverse complement strand
CTCGAACCTTGTGCGAGCCAGTATCCCACTGAGTTTGAGGTCTCAGGGTCGTCTTGGATAGTGGCTCCCGCCTATCAGCTAGATTATTACTTTGACAAAAACGCCATCATTTTCTCCTCAAAAGAGATTATGCATATATTTCTAGTAGACAACAAGGCTCCTAATCGTGAAGTAGCGTCTCTGAGTTATCATAAACCTTCGACAGCAATCGATCTATGGAAGTAGTGCTCCTTTGGCCTTGATCTTCGCCAAGTAGATCCGATCCTCGGCAAACATAAGCAGACCGCCAGGGACGAACACTAGGTTGGCCGCACCCCGTCCTGCCGGAACTCCAAGTACACTAGAAGGAATATCCAGTCCAAGCACGATTTTTCCAAGCAGGGCCCCATATTTGTTCCAAACCTGCACGTAGAGCGACCGCGATTATGAGTAGGCTCATGGGCTGCCAAATGAAAAATACTCGCATGAACCCCGTCGAAACAACCTCCATATACATTCCCAGCTGTATCCACCTTGATCCCATCGGGCGTGACATTGTCAGTAAACGCAAAGAGTCGCTTGTTGGTGAGCGCTGGAGGGTATGTGGTTGGATCCGAGCCTCGAGGCGGGCGAACAACGTCATACGCGTATCTATTCGATTTTGCAATTATGTACACTCCAATAACCACTTCGTTTTCGGACTCACATAGTTCCCGGACCTGACCCGTCCTTGGGAGCTGGGTCCGCCGGGTCCTCACTCAAAAAGCCGGTATCGGATATATAACATGTCTTCATATCCGAGCTAAACTGGATCCCATTAGGCTTTTGCAACCCGTCTGCGACTACGCGGATAGTTCCTGTTGGCGGATGAAATGCGTAGACTTGAGATGGAAGTCGAGGGTATTGTTTGAAATGCTGCAAATAATACCCGTACGTCGGGTCTGTGGACGATTAGAGCCGGAAAAAAAAGGTGTGGAACATACTTACCTGTGAAAAACACCCATTGCTCCTCCACTGGCGTTGCAGCGTTCCCAGCCCGAGTCAATACAGCCACGTCGTTCAGCGAGTTGAAGGGTCGGCCGTAGAAATTATTCAAGAGGACTTGAGATTCGAGCGTCCCATCCGAGTTCTTGCTCAACGGGTCCACAGAAATAAGAGCGCCAGGCGAAGCCAGTTGGTACCCCTGCGCGGCAATGAGAAGTTTGCCGTTGTAATACGTTCCGCCGTTTGGTAGTACGAACGAGGCCGAGGATGGCCGTACAACCTCCCATGGATAGGTGCCGTTTGTTGAATTGAGTGAGAGCTTGCTTAGATTCGCGTAAATCGGGTAGGTGTAATTGCTAGTCGAGCTCGTCGTGTTCAAGATGTTGGAGGTGAAATATACTTCGTTGGTGCCAGGAACATATATTCCGGCTGGATTACCGGTGATAGTCAGGCAACTTGTATAAAGCATTGTGACAAGACAAGTCACTCACCTTCATGGAACTGACTATTGTTTGCTTGAGCTATTACGGAGAGGCTTGGGTTCGGCCCAACTACCTCAGAGAACGCCTTAGTTTCGGCGACAAACGGCTGGCTAGCCGGAGGATGTGTGAACGGTCGAGATCCAGTTGGATTTCCGTCCTTGTCAACATAGAATGTATCCCACATGGACTTGAAAACGTCACGGTCAAAGGAGCCATTAATAACGGCGTGCGATATTGCTGGAGCGTACTTTTTAGGGATCAGTAAACCCGTTAGCCAAATCAAAAGAACAAGCTCACGTAGATACTTGAGTTGGATACCGCCATTTTCAGCTGCGGAAAGGAGGGAGGAGACACACCCAAAGGCAGCATAGAGACCATGATGGTTTTATGTGGGATCGGAAAAACCCCGTGCGGCCATGTTTATCATAGACGAACGTGTTATGAGTGCCTCGTCGTGCTATGACAGGTAACCCTGGAAGGGTCAGTTGGCTGGTAATTGGAACCAAGCCCAGAAGCCATAAGTGTAGCCATTTCTAGTCTCGATTGGCCAACACGACCGCTACGCGAAGTGATCGATCGCTTCAGCTCGTAAGCACATCAACGACGACCGCGAGGATCACCTCCATCACGTGACGTATGTAGGCTTAAAGTTTGATGTGACGTGAGCCAAGCCAGCCTCCTAGGGTACGGTAAATAATTCACAAACTGTTATATACGGTTTATAAACGACATGTATATATACACATATGTATATTAATATGTAAATTTACAGCCGACCACGTGACACACTTGACTTGTATTATACCCAAAATGGATTCATTCGTACCACACACTGATAACCAAGGTTAAACAACCCAGCGCGAAGTGGACCGACAGGCCATGAGTGAGTGGCAGGGAGCTTTGCGGTTCCATATCCAGGGCCGCCTTGGCCTGGTTCAGTCGTTTCGGCGGTCGGATCGTCGCTTGGTAGGTCGCGCAAGCACGGTTCGTAAATGTTAACACAGTCACTCTCAGCAATCAGAAAGCCATTGCGAAGGTCGCGAGGTGGTAATTCGAGATTCTGATTGTACCCAGTATCAATCTCTATTGCTACGAGCCTCAACTCAGTCTCATAGGTTCTTAGGACCAAACGTGAACTAATAAACTCCATATATGCGTGAGCGCATCTAGCATTCAAAATGTTTAGACAACTTAACGTCCCCTCAGTACAGCTTCTTACATCTAAGTATACTCGTTCGCCGCCTACTTCTGATTCTTGGCACCATCTTCATCTTGTGTGTCTTCCTTGATTTGAGCACGCTTATATGTGCTCTTACGGGCATGTTTTGCTTCGTTTGCCCCTTCAGTTGGTGGCTCATCATCAAACTAAGCGTAGAGTTAGCTACGGACTTGAAGAGAGGCAGTACTGACCGTAGTTACTGCAGGGGGTGCTTTTTTTGCGGCAGTGCAAATGTCCTCTGCCCGCTTGAGTAAAAACGAGTTCTCGTCATCGCTCCTGGTATAGACTCGACGACTGCAACTGAGTCGGACTCATGGCTCCGTAATCCTGTTTTGCTGGTCGACGCTCAAGAACACTTTGAGGTAGATTATTCGCCTGACGGGCGGCCTGTGGCTCTGAGGTTTCGAGTGGCTTGGTGCCATACAGTATTCTCGCTATTTCAAATGTATCTTGTATATAAACGATCCACTGGACCGAGGTTCATTATATACGTGTTTATATACAGTATATTTTGTGTATGTAAGTATACGGTATATTTACATCGAGTACTTACCGTACCCTACAGCCTCCAGCGGCGAGTTTTGGAAGAAGCCCAGTTCAGCTAAGACCTTCATGATTTTGCTTCAGTAAAAACTCCTACCCCGGCCCATGATCTCGATTTGGCATTGCAGTAGCCTATCTTCGAACGAAATTTGCCTCCCCCAACCAGGTAAGCCTGATTGCCGCAATCGCAAGCCCCTTGTTTATTTCCATCTAAATGTTTCTGTCCTCTCTTTGAGTCTAGCATTAGACCGAGACCGTCTTGGTTTCGGCGCGGCCCTACAGAAGCGTCTCGAAGTATCGCGATAATCATCTAGTGCTCGCCGATAAGGCTATATGTTCCGATATAGAAACTGCGCCAGGGGCTGCGATCACAGGCAAGGCATCGTCGCGGCACTAGTTGGAACCATACCGACACGTACTTTAAGAATCTCTCCGCGATTTAGGAGCTGAAATTGGTATGTATTGCCGCTCTCAGTAACATCCAATCTCTGCCAACGAGAGCTGGTTGTCCATCGTGGTTTGCAACAAATTCATTATGACTTCTTAGGGAGATAGGCTGAGGAAATGAGGCTACGACGTGCTGAAGCTTACTATACTACGAAGAGCTAGCAATCACGGGGCAATGCAATGCGGGAAGTTCGGTCCTACCCCGCATACACCTTAGTACTCCTTGAACTTATGGAACCGCAAGACTAAAACGATACTGTGCCTGCACAATTCGTGCGTTATGTCCGGCGTATTCGCTTACCGTCGACTCAGCCCGATAGAACTTAAACTCAACACAACCTATTCGTTGTTAGCTGGCAACTCCATCGCGAGTGTAGAGCATGCCCTCAACGAAGGTCACGCTCCCAAAGCGGGGGCTAATCATTATGTGTCTATCGGTATCATCGACATTCAAGCACTTTGTAAATCACAATAATTTTCACAACCTCATACATAATAGCGCAGAAAAACAGATTGTACACAAAGTGGCGGACTAAATATGGACATGCGGACGAGGTCATCAAACGTACAAAGCAAACACAGAATTTCAAGACTTTATCAATGCAATTTCAACTTCGCGTTAATCTTTTTGACCATTACAACAGGACTTCCAAGCGACATGTCGATCTCTGTTGGAGCTGACACTGAACGCAGCCGTGCATCCAAGAGTGCAAGTATATGCTGGTGATCAATTTTGGATCAATAACCACGCTATAAACGGAAATAATTAAATTAACCCACGTTTTATGTTGAGATGTGCGTACAAATGTTCCTTGTGTTAAGCATCAATACACGTATCGACAAATCGCAAGCGTCAACCCACCTTAAGAGTCTGGGGACGTCGACTTGGATTCTTCATTCTGCAAGTGGGCCATGGGCAGTTGAGGTCGGGCCGAGCTTTCTGTCTGTCTCGAGACCGACGTGGGGCCTTGAGCGAATCGACCCACTTGTCTACCTCCTCCTGAGTCCATGAATCTATCATTCGAACGTCCGGAAGAAGCGATGAAACGGCCTCTGCTGGAGATGCACAAGGAGGGGTTCGGAGATCAGGCGATAATGATGAGGACGACGAGGACGCGGATACCAGTGAAGGGGTTGGTGGTGAGCTGGGGCCTGCTCGGGGCCCAGAATCCGAGCCAGATGTGCCAGAACAGGCTTGTGCGTCCTGGCCTAGGAAGTCCGAGGAAGAGGACAAACATCCTAGTACAATATTCAGAGCCTGGAGTCAATCGACGATACCAAGACTTACGAAGAATATCCATAAGTGCTTCGTGATCAGACTGATAAACATTGAGGGTCTCCTCTAAGCTCCCTGACATGACTGGTGCGCCAAGAGTCGCCCTGGCCGAGTATGCGTCTTCATAAACTCGTTTGCGCTCCCATGGGGTTTCATAAGAGTCCTTCAGCACGTAGAGTGATCCTCCCGCATCGAATTGATAGTAAAACGACCCGAGTTGGAAGGTTGAATATGGTAGAATGGGGCTGGGGATAGCTTTGGTTCGACAGCAGGAGTGCTCGTCAATCCAGTAGATGCTTCCGTCCAGATCGCGACAATAGATGTCATTCAGAACTGTAAAATAGGCCACTATATCGGCGTCAGTAGTCTAGTTGAGACCTATTGCGAGGGTTGAAGCCCTCCTACCTTGCGGCCAGATCAAGTTTGGAATCTGTATGCGAGCGCAGGTAAGAAAGTGAGACAAGATCGACCGCTTCACTAAACGGAGGTACTCACCTCAGCGGGGTACCCGTCGGGGGATTGACAGTAAGAAGAATTAGGCTGATTTGGGATGGCCGCCAGACACTCGGAGAGATTATCACACCACCTAGCGCCCAGCGTCCCGGCAATTTGAGGCGGCGTGAGTTCCATACAAACGGTTAGGGGCAGTGCGTGGCAGCATCATACACCGTATGAACCAAGGGGTGCGAAATCTACAGTCGTAATCTTTGACTTGGATAATCTTGACTTGCACAGTCTGATAGCTTATACAGCTTATAAACTGTCAGACTGTGCAAGACTGGAATATTTAGTACCGAATTAGCACCTTCTACGTTCAGATTTAGCTCAAGACCTGCCTCTTGTGATTATACAAGTCAAAGAGTACGACTATAGTATTTATCTCTTCTTCGTTTATGAATGGCTAGTTTGTGACGATGAGTTCTTGTGATTCGCCATCACAAGAACTCATCGTCACAAACTAGCCATTCATAAACGAAGAAGAGATAAATACGCTTTCAGCAGACCACTAGTGGTCATGTGGGCTGGACCAAGCGCCGGATTTGGTCTGCAACGTCAACGTTGTCAACAGTTGCTCAAACGTGGAATGCGATAACTACGAACCGATAGGTCCTCGAGGCTAGGGTTGTTGACGCGGCTCGCTGGCCGCGGTAGAGTGCGTCCTAGTAGCTATTGGGCTACTAGTCAATGTCTGTAAGATAGGGGCAAAGCACGCCTCGCTTCCAAACGGCGAGGTGTAATCGACGATCCATCATAGCTTTATATATCGACGATCCATTTGCTCCATTTCAAATAGAACAGAGATGCCGCTCGTCCCACGTCATGACATGACCTCGTGCAGATTGGCACACGTGCCTGATCAGAAGCTCATAATTTACAAGGCTGCCCTCAAACGGTCAACTTTTTCGATCACTTCGACAGCACATAGGAATGTACCAAAATAAAAGCCTGAAGAGCGACAGCTCTTGCTAATAAGACTTTCTAGATTTTAGAGCTTAGCTACACCTCTCACTGCCGATTATCCTCTGAGGTGGAAGTGCGTTTGTATTTGTTCAAAAATAATAACAATAAATACAACAAACGTGATCCAAGGTATGTTCGAGATAGATGGCCAGACTACAGTGTCCGAAACGCAAAGTTCAAGATGTTACACAGAAGGTTATACGATGCACAATGGGGAGAGGGGTCATTCTACATACACCCGCCTTTGTAATGCTTTCGGTATCTCCGCAGGTCCCTCGATCGCATGATATCCTGATGGATTCCTACCCCTGCTCAACGCATCCGCCAAGTTCTGTTTACTCTTCACCTGAGCCGTCCTGAACCTGAAATTTGACGAGGCCACAATACTTCTCGCTCTCGCCGACGATTCAGCCACTCCCGCCAAACGACACTTCTTGCCGTTGAACGCGTTGATCGCGGTTGTACTGTCAGAATGAACTGTCACCTCCCCGACATGGTCGCGAGAAGCCAGCTCCTGGGCCAGGAGCTCAAGTGCGAAAACCTCTCCAAAATTATTGTCTCGGTTCTCCTTAAGTTTGTACAACCGGTACGAGTCGCCAACAAGGATTGCAATTCGTTCAGGGGTGGCGTCGACCCAACAAACCAGGGGTTTCTGATCAAATACAACCTTAACCACCAGACAAGCTGCAATACCCTTTCACTCACGATTATGCTAGCATTAGCTTTACCGCCCCGACCTTGAGCAGGTGTTGGCGACATCAGCTCGAGTTCAATTGTACGGGGACAAAACAATCACTCTGCTAGCCCGCCTAAAACCAGGGTGAGTCGTAGTAGTTGTTAGCCTCTATGCAATGCAGCGAAGCTGGGGTTTGATACCTTGGGATGACGAAGCTCCTATAAGTTCCTAGACGCGACTCTGTGTATAAACAAGGCGAAAAGAAACATATGGACCCAGCCTGTTCAAGAGACTCATTTATACGCCCTTGCCTGGCATACATAGACAAACAGAAGGAACATTCTAGTGAATAATGTGCGGTACTAGTATGAACAAGCGAGCTAGCCGATATGAGTGAAATAGATGCAAATGAAATACTTAAACAGGAGGTGCGGGCGTCGCCGAAACAGGCAAAACCCCAAGGAGTAACCAGGAATAAACTGGCAGGCAACTAGGCATAGCGCTCCGTGTGGCTTGGATCTACATGAATTATGGCATGAACCGATCGTTGGGTGCATTGGGATGCGTGGCACACTATTTGCACCAAAAGGAGTCGTTACTGTTATCTGTTTCTTTCGCGGCCACTTAAACGCCACCAGTAAATGAACGTCAAAGTGAATAGTTATGCTCCAGGCAGGGGATCGAAAATAGTATAGCTTTGGACTCCTTCCACTTCAAGGTGTTTGAAATACATAGTAAGATACTACGATCAATAATAATCCAATGCACAGAGTATGTTTAGAAACATAAAGGCCCGAAACATTATAAAATGATATCTATAGGACATAATCGAGAATACTACTCCGCATACACCTGCTTTTTCAAAGCCTCTGGTATCCTTGCTGGTCCGTCAATCACGCGATATCCGAGCGGATTTCTTCCCCTACTCATTGGATCGGCCTGGTTCCGTTTGTTCGTCACCTGAACTGTCTTAAAGCTGAATTGTGAGGACTTGATGATATCTCTCGCCCGTGCCGAAGATTCAACGACCGCTTTCAGACTACACTTCTTGCCCTCAAATGCGCGGAGTGCAACTTTGCTGTCTGAGTAAACGATGACTTCTCCGACGTAATTTCGTGAACGCAGCTCTGCCGCCAAGAGCTCGAAGTTAACCGCCTCGCTAAAATTGTTATCGGTGTTGTCCTTGATCGTAAATGCTCGATACGAATCGCCAATGAGGATGGCAGCGCGATTAGGGGTGGCATCAATCCAGCAACTCAGCGGTTTCTGTTAAGATATATCAGTAACATGGTATCGTTAGAGTTAGGTTTACTGACTGTCTTATTTGTCTTGGGTTTCTTGACTGGAGCCGATACAACAGTTGGCGACAATAGCTTGGATTTGGACCGGACAGCAATGAGGAGAACATTAGCCAAGTGTCCTTGAGGTGAAACGAGTGGCAATAAGCCAGTAAAGGAACGTGCGAGATTAGACCTCAGCATATGAAGGGTATAACTTAACGATAGTCTGCGACAGATGTGTGGTGTAATGTTTTAATGAGGCAAGCGCGTCTGGTTGGGGCACACGCGGCGAGGAGAGAGAGGAACTGATTGGATTGTGTCATAGGCGTGAGCAGGACTAAATACAGCCCCGAATAGGGGCTTAGGGGTCAGGAGTCGAACCAGCCCGTACTGTATTCGACAACAGAGATTGTTATCGCTCCTTTATATCTATCACTTTCTATCCAGTCACAAGGGGTCTCGTGTGAGCCCAGATCACGGGACTGGGCGCAAACGCCGATACGTGTATGCGTTGCTTGTCGGACGTTGGATAACTGTTCATAGCCCATGTGGGCTGCTACTGTAGAAACCACCCCTATTGTCGTTTTTTTGTCTCTTTTAATCATGATCGACCGGGTATACATATTGCGAGACTTGGTTATGATTACTTGATGGGTGGTCGTCTGCCGTCGGGGCGGGTGGCTATCAGGTGGCTATCCTCGTAACGACGGTTGTAGGCGTTGTTTTCAGCCCCAATTATGCACTAAATCCCAGAGCTCGCGGAGGATCCTAGTGGCAGTACACTTTCTTTTTGTTTTTTAGCTTAGCGTTTACTTCGTAGGAAGCCGCTCGAGTACAACTAAGCCACCCTATCTATCGAAAAGCCACCCGATCCATCAAAGCCACATCCAACAATACCAATTCAACAAACCCAATAAGTTAACTCGTTATGTACAAACAACCAAAAGAATGGTGGAAGGCATACAATAGATATCGCTGCATACGGGGGTACTGTACATTGCCAAGCAGAAAAAATTACTCGAAACATGGAGGATAGCGTCTTGGACCAAAAAAATGGAAACATATTCGTGGATATCGTAAAAATGAAAGGACGAAAGCAGCCACAGATAAAACTCCCCCGCTTGGAACTCACATAGCGACAGCCTCCTTGACATCCTGGTACCCCCCAACATCCACACTCCACGCCGCTCCAGCTCCCTCGTCAACAATCTCCAACCCAGCAGTGAACCGCCCACGGCTCCGACTACGAGCAACAACCTCGTCAGGCGTACGCGGTCCCTCGCTCGGACTCGGCTCGGGCGGACTCCTCCCAAGACGGTCAACGTCAATCCCAAGTCGATCGCCCCCAAGTCGATCCATCGACGACGTCCGTCCAAGCCGATCCCCCGACGACGCCCGCCCAAATCGGTCAACTACAGGACTCCTCCCAAACCGATCCACCACAGGACTCCTCCCAAACCGATCCACAACAGGACTTCTCCCCGCACTCGGACTCCTCCCTCCAATCCCAGGTCTCTCTCTCCCGTCCCGGCTCGAGTTCCGACTCGTGGGACTAAGCGGAGGCGCCCCGCTCGAGGTCGACGTGCTCGGAGACGAAAGGGTCGTCGCACTCCCAAACGAGCGCGCGGTCTGGACCTGTGGGCGCTTGGCAGCTGATGGTGAGGGTCCGGTGGCGTCGATTGGAATTGGTGGCGTGGTTTGATTCGGAGCGAGCGTACTGGCCGAATTATACCGAGGGATCATACACCGCGTCAGACTAGGGGCGCGGCTCGATTTTTGTGTGGTGGTAGGTGTAGTCACGCTAGCAGTAGTGATATCCTGTCGCGGATTCGGGCTTGAACGGGTCCGAGTCATACTCGGAGCGCGCTTGCTCGGACCTCTACTCATACTCCTCTCCGTACCCCCGTTCGCGTTTGGAGATGATGGACTGTAGGTAATACTGCTGCCCGCACTCTCCATACGACGTCCCCGTACAGCACTCACACCCCGCTCCCTCGCTACACTTCCGTCCCTGCCTCGAACAGCACTGGTATCTCTACCCCGTACAGCACTGGTATCTCTACCCCGTACACCACTCGCATCTCTACCCCTCACACCACTCGCATCTCTACCCCTCACAACACTCGCATCCCGCTCTCTAACCACACTAGCGCCCCTCCTCCCACGACTCTGCTCCCGCCTAATCTCCATCCCAAACACATCCCCGTCCTCGTTCCTGACCAACCGCTCCGCCCTCGCCGCCTCGCGCTCCGCCTCTTCGTCCGCAACGCCCACCGCCCAAGCGCGCTCGTCCACCTCGGCGATCGTCCACCGTTGCGCGACTGATACGTATAGACATCCTCGAAGGACGTCGAGGAGAGAGCTCGTGTTCGGTAGAGCGTTAATCTTGCGAAGAATCTATCAGTACACCCGTATGAATTGTACAACAATAAAATATAAAGAACCGTCTCACTCACCAAAGACTCGTCCCAAATCCCCCTCGCAATCTTCATCTGCAACCTCGGCTCAAACGCATCCGAAAACGGAAGTCGACCAGTGAACAACGCGTGAAGCACACATCCCAGCGCCCACACGTCCTGCGCAGGTAAAGGAACATGCCCCGCATCCGCTCGGCCCCGGCCCCTCTCCCGACTCTTTTCTCCCATCCGACCACGGCTTCTCGGCGGATTACCAGCACGGAGCAATTCAGGCGCAGCGTACGGAAGACTTCCCGGTGGGAACTTGCTTTTGAGAGAAGGCTGGGCGGCGCTCGCAACTGAGACCGAGTTGGCGCGGCTGATTCCGGCGACGTTGGGAGCGTGGCCGATTCCGATGGTAAACGATTTGCGTTCGACGCTCCGACGTTCGATGATCGTTCCCCGCTCGACGCTTCGGCGCTCGACACTTCGTTCAACGCTACTCTCCACCCGGCTCTCGGCATCCATCAAAACGGCGAGTCCGAAATCGGCGATGCGTGCACCTCCGTTTTCGTCGACCAAGATGTTCTCCAACTTGATATCGCAGTGCACGACCCGAGCCGATTCGTGCAGGTACCTCAGTCCGCGGACCACCTGCCTGAACAGCGTCGCAGCCGTCTCGGGCAAGAGTCCACCGCGCTGGGGAGCAGGCTGGGAGATACTGCTGGATCGCCCACGAGCAGCCGAGGTGGACGCAAACGACGACGCAAACGATGGCCGTCGCTTGGCCGGGGTGTTATTCGCCGACGAGGGTTGAGGCGAGATCAGCTGGCCGTCCCGTTTGAGCAAATCGAGCAGCGTTCCGGCCGGACAATACAACGTGAATAGAAACCAAGCGCCAAGAGATTCTTCGGCCGAAAAGAGGGGCAAGATGTGTTCGTGCGAGAGGGAAGACCAAAGCGCGGCTTCTTCAGCGATTGACTTGGCGTCGTCTTCGGGTTCGGGCTGGGGGAGCGAACCCAGCGGAGGGCGAGCCCGGCCGGCGATGGTGGCCGCTCGTCCGACTGTCGCAGCGCGTGCGCCGACTCTGCCACGTGGAGCGTCAGTGGGGGGTGCAAGGGCAGCCTTGACGGGCACGATTTTTACAGCAACAACGCCACCTGTGACTTCGGACGTCGCGGTCCGAATGGTCGAAAACCCCCCATGACCGATCACAGGACCGAGCACATAGCCACCCACGCATGCCCCTGCGTCCGGGAGAGCCGAAACCGAGACAGGTGACACCAGCGTGGCGGTGGCTGCAGGCACGGGCGGTGGAGAATGGAACATCGCCATGGCTGGGGAGATGACCGGGGGAAGCGGTGAGGGCGAACGGACGCTCGGTGCGGGCGAGGAAAACGCAGAGAGAAAGAGTGCGGCGGGCGAAGCGGGTCCGTCTGACATGGCCGATGTGCTTGGTGGGGCCGGCGAATAGGATCGCATGTGGAGCGGGAGGTGCGCACCAAACGCCGCACTCATCCCGCCCAGGTCGAGCTGAGCAGGCCGCGGGGTGTCCATCTCGGGTATCGGAATCGGGGCGGGCGAGGGCGAAGCGCGGCGGTCGACCCGTGCGCGGCCGCGCGGTTGAGGCTCCCACCAGTTTGCAGCAGGAGCCGTCGCAGGCACAAGAGGCTCATCGATAGGCTTGGGATCCGCATTAGAATATGTACTGATCATCGCCGGTCGGGACTTGTTTGTATACGAGCCGCGGGGTTTGGTCGTGCGCGGTCGCGAGGGGGTCGGTGTCTAAGGGCGTTGAGCTTGATAAACAGTAAATTAATGGGAATATCCTCACCTGCACGCCTCCATCGTATGTGCTGGTGTGAAACATATACTGTCTGGGTGTAGTGGTGGGGTGTCTGGCAAGTCGTGGTCGTGGTTTGGTGGTGGTTGTCTTTTGAACCTGATCACGCGGGTCCGTCCGACCTCAGCCCCGAAATCCCGACGAAGGATCATGTGATTACCTTTGACTAATTACCCCGCACGGCCAAACAGAGCCCGCCGTTATTTTTTCCGCGCTCTCTGTCTTGTGCCTGAATCGATATGCTCTCCACACCAGTAAGATATCCTCACGCAGCGCACGTTCATCCTCAATCTCTGGATCTTCATCATGTTCAAACGAGCTGAGACGCTCCACCCGACGTAGATCACGATGCCGCCGGAAGTGCCATCAAAGTGTCTCGTCACGTCTTAGCCGATCACACCGGGCGACGTTCGCATAATTCATTCATCATTTACTACGCCTAAATGGGTTGCTTATAAGGGGCGTTTAAAGGGATAGAAAATCATATGCCCAACCACGGCGTTCGAACCACCACAAGCGTGAGCCAAGCTGGAGCTAGGAACAAAGTTTATCAGCCCGAACCGCATACCTGGCGACTAGCGTGACTTAGGCTCCGAAAAGCTCCGGCCAAGCAGACGAAGTTCATGTGTTCGCGACAAAAGAGAAACGGACAATCGATTCACAGTCTGCGCGCAATACATTCAAACGAACCGCGTTCAAAGATTCGACAGTCAGATAGACTTCAAAACAAAAACAACATTTCGACGACTATTCCTTCGACCCACGACCCGAGGTACATTTATTACGATGACGAGTCAAGTTGGACGCTCGATTAAACACATGTTCGCACCCTTCATCGGGACACCGAAACACTACATAAACCAAAAATCAGCCATCGACCACTTCTACCCGATCACGAAATCGACTTACACGCCAAGCCAAGATCTGCGTACATATGTTCCTACACGCCATAATTAGATTTATTTCCAATTCAAAAGATCTGAGGGTTATTGAATTACTTACCTTGAGCTCACAAGGACGCCGCGCTTTCTTCCCGCACAACGGGCACTCGAGCTTCACCAGCGACGGACCACCACCGGCCCCGCGAGGCCTGCGCATCTTCGTCAACGAGTCGACGTACGCGTCGATCTCGGCCTGGGATCCGAACCCTATTCCAGGAAGAGTGGGACTCGAGGGCGTCGAAGTGGAGTCCAAGATGATAGGCGAGCCATGGAAAGAAGGCGTGCTCGAGTCTAGACTTGGAAAGAGGGGCGAGTATGCGTCAGACCCGTTGGACACGAGGCTCCATTGGGACCCGCTCGAGTCGGTCGAAGCGGGTGAGAGGAATGGAATTGGGGAGTCTGGCGGCGGGGAAACTGTATTATTGATAAATACATAGATTAGATTAATCCAAATATGATATGGGTTTAAGTTCCAATTTCGACTTACCAAACACATAACCCAGCGTCGGGTCGAAGTTAAAAGGCGGGACACTGGCCTCGAAAGGGGCAGGTGGCGCAGTCCCGAGCCCGAACAAGTCAGGCTGTTCGCCGATGTTGAGAGATGGAGTTGGCGAGGCTGTGACTCCGGCTGAGTGAAGAATAATTAATGGGAGTACAATAAGACATTGCAGCCAATACTTACCAAAACCCGAATTCAACGCCTCTGCAAAATCGAGATCAGCGACGCCAGCCCCAGGCAACTCCGGGCCGGTCGCCGAAGCGGCAGGACCAAGCAAGCCGAGTGAGTCGAGGCCAGAGCCGATACTTTCGAGCAGCTTCGTCCAAACTTCGACGCCGTCATCGAACGTTGGTACCGGCCCAGCTGGTGTGGTGACGTCGCTGGGTGTGCCCCCAACAGGATCGAAGGTCGAGTCTGCCAGACGTCATCGTCAATTCAGCGATGCACAGAAGGAGAAGCTAGGATGCGTACCTAGTATACCACCTGTGGCGTGGGTAGCATTCTGGAATCCCTATGATGTCGTCAGCACTGGTGGTGGTCGAGGGAAAGAAGGAAATAAGAAAATAAGCGCTGGACTTACCTCGGCGACTTGATTGTCAAAGCGTGGGGGATTTTGATTACCGTATGTGGCTACGCCCTGATCAGGGATTAGCGGGGTGGCTGGGACATCAAGGTCGCTGGCGAGTAAGAACGGGATGTCGAGGTCGCATCCGAGGCTTGAGTTTGGATCATCATTGTGCGCGCAGGGGGCACGAGACACGTCTAGATGTAGTCAGTGTTCAGCGAGCACAATGACGATCCAAACTCACATGCGCAACTCAAACTACTCACTTGGAGATGGTACATCCTTTTTAGAGCCACTCCATACGTCAATATCGAATAGATCTACATGTTTGAGGGTGGTGAATGAAGTAAACTCAGTGCGAGGTAGGGACGAACCTGGCGTCGGCGGAGGTAGTTGGTCAAAGCTGGTCGGGATAAACCCTGTGCCCCCAGAGTCGATATCCTCGGGAGGTGGTAGACCGTCGTGATAAACCATGGCCCAAAAATTTTATGGTCGATGTCGGAAAAGTACGAGAGGGGATGATGTGGCGAAGAGTGAGATGTGGCTAGGATCGGGTCTTTATATATCGAGTCACGTCACGAGCCATCAAACGATTGTGATTGGCGGGCACATTGCTTAGCCCATCCACTAGCCACCCAATCATATGCACCACCCGAGTCACATTCCTGTGAGCTGTGAGCTCATCGCCTCGAACTTTCTGGCACACTCGCTTTTCATTTGGAAAGTAGGCTGTGTTAATATGAATCCTTTCTGGGTCGGTTTTACCGCTCGGCGCAACCATCAACTCTCGGTTAAGTCCAAGGTCCAAAGGGAAAGTTTTGGTCACTTCTTAGTTCAAGAAGTTCTCCGGGTTATACAAACCGCCTGCCGTACGCGTTTGATCAGAACTTGGGTGATCGCATGCAAGCCACTATGTCACGTGCGCGCTTGTGGCGCTACGATCCACTCTGAAGGGTTACACGCGATGTCCACACTCCGCCATGAGCACGGGGTGGTTTTGATCCCATGTAACACTGTTAATCCAGCCTTCTTTCTGCCCATCATTGAGCCTCATGCCTGCACTAAACCGATAACTTCGATTTCCCCTGAGCAATGCGCTTGACGCGTTGTAATCCTGCCACGCTACTTGCCGGCGCTTTTGTGATTAGCGTTGAAGGGGGAGTATGGGCGTAGGGGAGAGAATGAACAAGCGCCTCTTGCTCCTAAGCGAGCTTCTTTCATAAAGTCTTCTTTGAGGATGGCTTCATACACATCTGGTAAACTTGCTCCTCTTTCCAATGTCCACCTACTCCCTCTTTTACGACTGGACAGAACGTCCATCGAACAGCGCTCCAGTTACATATGTCCTTGATCAGCTTGTTCAATTGATTGGGGCCGAAGTCTGCACCTTCAAGCGAAATCCTCATGTGTCATACCAATTCGCCGATACTGCTCGTAGTCTAGTGAACAAGATCAACGACTTGATCTCGCTGGTAGAAACCAGCCCTGAGAGCAACGAAAGCGCTTTTGAGCTATGGTGCAACGCCATTGAGCCATTAGAGGAGTACGTCGATTCCCAATGTGGTAAAATGAATATCAATAATTGTATGACAGTATCTTGTTGGCATTTAAAGCGAATGATGACTTGAGCCAAGACGAAGCGATCTTGGACCCAGACTCGGTTAAGCTGCAGATCAGTTTATGGAGAGAAAATCGCATGGGCGCTCGAGACGCGTTGAAGAAATTTAATGAAGAGGAGCACTTAAAGGTAACGCAACCACCTCATCAATCTTAGTTACGAACACCAAAACTATTAGCGTTATCTTGTAGAAACTAGGGGTACTACCTGAAGAGAACGATCCAGATCTCAAGGCCGCGTATATGCATGACGACCGTTTATATCTGAACGACCTCGTAATCAAGACCAAGAGCTGTCTGACCCAAGATAAACTTTCTGTCTTGTAAGTGAAAGCCGAACCTTCTGACATGAGCCGTGAAAGCTTAGCCCTGTTTTCAGCCCCGATAAGCAGCATGATTGGCTGCATGAAATCTTGAAAAGGGTTAGCGAGGTTGCCGTATTTTTTGGCCAAGCCGATAATTTGCCTGAGGTGACTGAATCCGATTGAGTGTTGCCCACTTGACTCCGGAGCTCATGGATTATGGCATCAGGGCTCAGAAGTTATAGTTATCCAGTCAATGATAGCCGTGTACGGCTTTTTAGAGCTTGGGTCAAATCCTCAAGCCAGTTCGAAGACACAAACGTACTTGATCTCCAAGGCAGTCTGTCAGGAGGCTAGATTGTAAGTATTGTGTAGATATCCATATGTTACTTTGAGACTTAACTTTGCATCTAGACTTGTGGACGATGTAATTGAGCTATGCAAGGGAGAAAAGAAGCTCAACGAGGTAGAGGCAAATTATGAGGCATTCTTGCAGTTATTAGCGGTACGTCTCAAGTCTTTTGAAGGGAAACAGATACCGCTAAACAAAATCCAAAATTTCGTAGGGCGAAGCTGGAGAGGAGATTCCAACATCATACTATGAGCTTATGAAGCAGGTCGCCAAAATCGGGTCCTCGTATCATACTCAATCGCTCCTGCTAGTGGCATTTTGCCGTGAACTTATCAAGCATTATCAGAGTTTAAAAGACGAGAGAAACGCTCGGCACTACGTGGTCATTCAGAAGTAGACTGACTTCTATCCCAGGTGCCTTTTTTTCTAACGTCATTTTCAGTGCTTGCGACAAGACGTTGGAGGCGCTAAAAGATACTACCGAAAAGCTAGCTACAAGTGCAGCGGCATTCGGCCTATCGAACCTATCTAGCTTTGACCCTGAGACATATAAAACGCATACATGCACTGAGCTCTTTGCCACAACTACCGCCACTCTCAAGGGGCTTTCCGATGAGCTAGGGGTAAGACTCAGTGAATAGCCTTGGATGGAAGCATAAGGATGAGATCTAACAGGTGAACTAGAATGCAACGGGCGATGCGGAGAAGACCTACGAAGAACGCCTCGCGAAGGCTGTGAGCCGAGACATAGTCCGGATGGTTGCCGCGCGGGATAGGATTCTCAAAGTTAAAGAGGTAACCTAGGAGAGTTTCGGGGGCCTCCAATAGTATATTGACCATCCGGCGCGTTGTCCAGAGTATTCTCACAGCTAACGGTGCTGAACTCGTCGATATAATTGTGAAAGTACGCCTCGCTAAGGAGACAGGAGGCGACCTAGGGGAGGTTAAAGGTCTGTATTTTTCCATGTAAATACTTCAAGCTTCTTCTGATGCTTTGAGCAGCGAAAGTGCAACGTTCGGCTCTTCTCTCCGCCTTAGGGTGGGCGGCGTCTCATAAATCAGACTTGAAGAGTCAAATCATGGGCAAAATCTTCAAGTTCGAGATGAGAGTTCACGGATCAAACTCTGAATGGAAATTTGTTCCGAACGATAAGAGTGTTGGATCACTGGTGAAAGACAGCCAGAAGACCTTGGAGCTGCGCATGGTAGTCTCTGACCCCAAGGCAGTGGTCAACGGCAAGATTTCACCCAACGGCATGTCCAATTAAGTACCGGTTAGACAGCGTGTGGTGGCATAAAGCAGCATACTTGCTAAATTTTGAACAATACCAGTCGATGCGTAGTGATGGATTAATTGTCAAACGACTACGACACATATGATATCATAATCTCCTACCACACTTTGTCTCCTATGTCCATATATGACCACGCGTACAGCACTCATTTCACGTCTCTACATTTTAGCGATACTATGTACTAACATTTTTTTGCTCGTTTAACGCGGCCGTCGTCGTTTCCCGCGTACGTTTCAGCCTCTGGTCAGGTCTGTAGGGCTCTCTCTCTCTCTCTCTATATATATCACTATACGCGTGAGACATACGGAAAGTCTGCATGAAGCGGAGGTCTAGACGAATCGTACTAAACAGGAGACAAATAAACGTACCAAATTTGATTTTACATGGTCTCTTCTTAGGACGAATTGTTCAGACGACTGACCGACAGCTATATCATACTAGTTTTGGTATGCATCCAAGTGACTACCAGTAGGTTTTGTACCATGTTGCGAAGTCCGATTCATGCTAGTTTTTGGTACTCTTGCTTCACACAGATATATATATCGAGGATCGAAAATGATGCACGTAAGTTCTCTGTTGGTTTTATCGTGATTTACAAGCATAATTACTAGTACACAACTACGCTATGGGACGAGTAGCCCCGTGGTTCTCATATCTTTTTTTTTTATAATCGATAATTTATTGTCGAATGAAGGCGTAGCCTTATGTATCGACATCTTGAGCAGAAGCAGACAGGTACTATACAGAAGAGAGAAGAAGAAAGAAAAAGAGGAAACGCGCGAGGCGGAGACTGACAAATGGCAGAACTTAGCTCAACTCTCGAGTAATCTAGTGTGCGTGCTATGCTATGTAACTAGAGTCTATATTCTCATATCAACAAAGGCCGTACGGCGCATAGCTGGCAATCGGGCAAACAGGTGGGAACTCGGTCGGTTGAACCAAACTCGGGCTCATTAAGGCTTGGTGACACCCAGCCTTGGCTTGCGTGCTATGTATGGTGAAGGGAATATATCACTGGGTCTAAGAGTATATGATAGGACCAGTGCGGGGTTTGGGGTAGAGTGCGGGAACTAATTCCGACCCGCCAAGGTAACCGTTAGTTACCAAAATCGGTAAGTAACCACTAGTTGGTCACCCGCTTGATAGTTACTCGAGCTCGTGTTTTGATTTTAATGTATATACAATCTCTCAAATTAATCCCAGTTTATATCCGCCACTTTTCGAACCACTTCCTCAGTGCTAGATTCTTTGGTAGTGCCGTGACGTGGACCAGACGCTAAGTCGAGGGGAGTGTCCGAGAGAAAATCAGCAAGGGAGGCCGCCTTCAGATCGACAAACTCCAAATGGTCGTAGGAGCTCGATGGGAGCTTCTCAACTACATCGTCTTTGCTTGACCGAGCTCCCGGTTCAAGCCAATCATCGCCTTCCTCATCGTCTAACGCAACCGGAACCGCCCCTTTTCCTGAGTCAGCTTTCAAACGTGACTGTTTTTCTAAGGAGAGCTGGCGGAACTTGAGTACTGGACGATTCTTCTCGGGTCGTTTCACATTTCCGACATATTCATCCATCTAATAACAACGTGAGTGATTTAATCTGGTGGCTTCTCCAATGAACGTACCAACTGATACCACTGTTTCACTTGAATTTGCTCAACCATGGTGTTGGCATCCGTACGTGAGCGGAGCTTGGAGTAGAGAAATGTCATCCTCGACCCCGTTCGCTCGTCGTTCATCGAGTTTGGTACAGCCGAGAACAGTTTTGTAAATATAAACTTCGAGACCAGAATCATAAAGTAAGCCTCGGAGATCTTTTTTAGTGATTGGAATACATACCCCAATGACTTTTGTATCAGGCCGCACCATGTAAGAGCTCCAGTACTCCAAGACAGTCTGCTGACCGAGTGGTTCGTCGAACGGGTAGGAAGTGCATGCGTACTGAACAAGCCGACTATCTAGCTGGCTCTTAAGTAGCTGCGCATCGACGTATTTGGAAAGAGGGTGCAAAGGCGATTTTTCCGCCAGTTCGAGTTCGTTTTTAAGGAGCTCCATCGCCGCCTTTCGAATACGAGTCCACATAACGTCAGAGATATAGTCGCAAGGTGATGTGTTGGGGAGGTGGGGAGTATCATGAGACGCAGGCAAGAGAATTGAAGACGCCAATGGGTTCGACTTGAGATATATGCGCATCCCTCGCATACCTGAGCAACGAACATATAAGTAAAGGAGCAAGATACGTCTAGATTGACTCACGAGGATCGCCAAATGACCCTAGAATGTACACATCGCTTGGGGGTGTATTAATTGTTTCCTTGAAGCGGCTGTTAATTATTTTGAGCAGTCGAGCTGATTCTTCGGGGTCAAACGGGCTATCGGGAGCGTTGAGAACGTCGTCTGCTCTAGCAAGACCAGCCATCCACATCAAGTGGTTATCCCCAATCGTAGCGTGCGAAGATTCGAGGCATAAGAGTGGACGAGAGAACGCTTCAAGGATGCTGATAAGCTTCTTCAGATCGAACAGAAATGTGATAGCCGGTCTTGTAAGCTCTTTTGTGATTCGCCTCACGTCCTATTGAAGTCAAAGAGTTAATTGAGTTATGTTTTACATTACAGCGGCATAGGGGTCATACTTGAGGGGCGCCTTCTAGATCTCCGTCGCGATTCATTCGGTACAACCCAGGCATACAATCAACAGCCGACACCGCACTTATTTTGACCGTAGCAAACCGAGTCTTGCCGATACCCTTAAGCCCTGTAGTAATACCCAACTTTGTGCATGCGTCTTTAAGCTTGGAGGTTGCCGAAGTCGAGTGGTTGAAGTGTTTGATTAAAGCTCGTAGTTTTGCAATTGTCTAGAAAGTTATGACGTTACAAGATGAGTAAATCCACCAGATTATAACCAACTTACATCAGTAAAGGAGCTGTCGGCGCAGATATCTTGAATAACAAGGTTGAGCTTGTGGCATGGATCGGCGAGGTTGATGATTGTCGGATACTTGGCCACGAGGTCACGACGAGCCTTTTTAGTAACGTTGGTGTCATCTGAGACCACAGAGGCAAATTGCTCAACCCCAATTTCAGTTACAACCTGCGCATACATGTCAGATTTCTAGATCCAAAAGCCGATAAAGCTGACGTACATCATCAAGAAGGCCGGTAATATAGTCCGCAGTATGAGCCCCATAAAAGACATCGCCACGTAGGAGGAAGGTTTGTCGATCTGATGTTGAGACATGTACGGTGTATACTGGCTGACTGCCCTCCGTCAAACCATCAAACGAGATGCTCAGGTTGCGCTGTGTCTTGAGGAAGCGACGCATGTTGAGCACAGCCTGGCGAGCTTCGGCTGGAATGAGACTGTCACGGAGTGTGGTGGAGCTAGGAGGTGTGTAGTTGGATAGATGTGGATTCACAGCATAGAACAGCAGCTTCCAGTAGCGAGACTCCGCAACACGAGGCGGAATGCCCGCAAAGCAGAGCAGGCGAACGATAGCAAGATTAATCCGAGATGCATTGTCAAGCTTCCCCTGGTCGTTAAATGGTGCAAAAAAGTTCCGTGTGGCGACAGCCCGCTGCTCAGGTATGTCGGGCATTGGCACTGGCTCGGTAGCCTGCGAGTTTAAGGTCAGCATATATGCTATAAATTTAGCCAAACTCGTACCTCGACGCCCTGTTGTCCATGGTTTCCACCCAATCCAGATCCCGACGCACGATTAGCGAGAGCAACCTCAGCCTTGGCGTGCAGCTCTGGCTTCCATTTGCGCAGCCAGCGACAACGGACAGCGTGGCGAAAGATACGATCGAGTTGTCGTCTTGTATTTGTCAATGTAAAATCGCACAATGAACTAGCAATGCAACGGAAGCGATGGCTCTTCTCGGTCTGCGGCTCGCCCTTGACGTAGCAGCTAATGACTAGCTCATCTGCAAGCTCATTGCGGGGGGCGCCACCTTGAGAGGTCTTCGACGGAGTTGACTCGATGTCGGTATATCGCTCATCGATTGCGTCAGGGATGGCATCGGGTGAGGGACCGCTCTTCTTAGCTCGCTTTGCGGGTCGTTTCTTTTTTGAGATCGGCAGTTTGGGCTCGGGCGGAGAAGGTTGCTGATCGGCAGAGGCTTCAGAATCGGCAAACGAATGCTCGAATTCAGATATGTCGTCTAGGTCTGTCACTGAGATGGATGTGTTACTTGTGTCTGGAGCCTTGCGCTTCGAATCCCCCTCTCGAGCCTTCTCAGTCTGTTTAATAACACGCTTAGGGCGCTGAAATCGATTGAGTGATAGCCATACAAGCATGAGATACTACTTACCAGCTCTCTCGCAGCAGAAACAAAGTCTAAGAGCCATTTCTGGAGGATAATGTCGCTAGGATGGCGCTTCAAGTACTTCTCAAGGAGTGGCACGATCGACTCAATAGCCTTGCCACGTTCAGCTATCTGTAGGCCGTCTTTACGATGCCCAAAGGCGCGTTCGAGAGTGGTGTTGAGAGCACCCACTTCACCACGGTCTTCAACGAGCTCGGAGTCTGGTACGTATCCAACTAAAGCACCATATTTGGATTCATGCACAGGCACAATCGGGAGGGAGTTGGGCAGCGTAGAGATCAAGGCAGTCAACTCGGTAAGCATTGCTTCCACCTCGGCAGAAGGTAGAACTCGAACACACTCGGCGTCAGCCATCCTACCAAACGGGGATGTCGGCAATCAAGCTCTGTAGATCGGCAAGACACATACCTGCACTTCGATTTAGCAAAAACGGCAAAGCTAAGATCCCGGCTCGACATCCGGCTTTTATATCCGGTCTAGTGAGTGGCTTTATGGGTTGGTTCTATGCAGTTTAATCAAAATTTTGGTTCTGTATAGTAGTTACTTACATGGGTCGGGCATAAGCGGTCTGAAGGTAACCGTAACTAACTAGTTACTTACATGCGGTAACTTACCAGCGGGTAAGTTACACTCCAAGGTTCCCGCACTCTAGTTTGGGGGAACCGGGAGCGGCGCCAAAGGCGGCTGTGCAAGCCCGGATGAAGGGGCCGAGCCAGCTGAGCGAGCTCGGGTGGAATTAAGAAGAGGAGAGAATATGTGGGTAATGTAGTGTTATTGGGTCTGCGGGCGCTGGTGCTGTGGGAGCGAGCGAGAGCTTGCGAGAGAGGGAGGGAGAGGGAGGGAGAAGAGGCGTGAGTAGCGGGCGCTCCACGCCCGTCTATATGTACTGTACTGGCGAGAGACGAACGTCGGTCCCGGTCCCAGCCGACGTCGACGCGACGTTCCGAATTTCAAATGTCCTATCTCCCAGCGCGCGTTGATGCAGCGGGGCATCACTTTTCTAACTTGGTAGTATAAAATTGCAAACTGCGGAAACGTTTATGTAAAACTATTCAAACGTCCGTATAAACCATCTATCACACTAATATACCTCTATTCGGCAGCCGTAAGGAGTGCCTAGCAGCTCGATCGGGCCGAGTGGCAATTGCCGCTTGTACGAATAAATAGAGAGCTTGCGATTGAATACCTAAAAGCTATTTGAGGTTGCGAATCACGTGATTTTTCCTATTTCGTTTCCTAAATTTCTTCGTCTCGTTTTCACTTTCTGTCCAATGGTTTAGGCTAGAGATGAGTTCATAGTGAGCTTGAGCGCTCTATATTTAAATCCCACTCTGATCATATTCGTGTGGGCAGCGTAATAGCGCACTTAGACCAGGCTGCTCATGACCTAGGGTGAGCTAGGACACTACATACAGGGCGGATCGGCTCTAAAATTGAAGCTAGCCGGCTGTAAGAGCATTTTTAATAGGCTATGACTCGTTAGTATTCTACTACCATTGACTCTGAACCGCGGGGACTGGTAAAAATTCAGGAAACAAAATGGGAAAAACCACGTGATTCGTAACCTCAAATAGCTTTTAGGTATTCGATCGCAAGCTCTCTAACAGCAGTGCCGAAGTAGTAACCATCAGTCCTTCACTTGAGAGGTATCTACGTCCCAGTAGCAGACTAATTGACGTGGTGAATGCTCTCAGAGTGTAAAATATATCCACATATCTCATTGGCTGTAGGGCTAGCTGGGTGTTGTCGGCTTTATTAATCGGCGATTCGAGGTTTTGATTCCCTTCTGTGGATGCCGACGAAGCGTGGGGAGGGGCTAGCCGCTTACTATTCACTCGAGCTTAATTGTGGGCTGCAGAAGGCTTGAAGTCGCAGCAAACTTACTAGATCAGCTTGGAAAGTGAGCTCGTGCGCATTTCAAGGCTATATGCGCTGGAAAAACCGAAGTTTGTTCAGTCGATTGGATTGATTTATAGTCTGCCTTCGGTTTATCCCTAAGTTTCAAAAATTTAACATACATGTAGGGGGACGTCACAACTGAAGCCAGTGCCCAAGCATTTCTGCAAATGCTTGGAGACCGCACAGCCATTGACGTTCAGCGTTGGCCATGTCCCATGTTCCTCGGCCGGCCAACGCATACATGCAGTGGTGGCGCAGCACGGTGGCGACACACGAGATTTAACAAGAGCATAGTAAATAATCACCTCATTCAACGATGGTCTGCTAATGGAGCAAACGCGAGCAGCCCAGGGCGACGCGACCCGTTATAAGCGACGAGAACACCAGCAGGTACTGTGAAAGGATCCTATTCGGGTCGGCTGTCCCCTTTTAGGCACACCGAGAAGCTCATCTTCGCTTCCCACCGCGATAAAGACAATTTGAGTACGCAGCGGGGCTTTTTGGAAGTCAACCTATAACGTTGACAATTGGTGGTAGATGGAGAAGCCACAGTTAGGGAATTTGCTCTGGTGTCAAGGATCATTTGCTATGTCGACGAGCTTTGATCCAAGGTCTGCTCTTCTGCTGGGCGCAAGCTACTCCTCACATCTTGACGCTATTCAGCGACGACCAACAACGATGACCAACAACGACGACCAAGGGGTGAGCGAATATGACGTTTCAGAGGCGCCTTGTACCCCAGCCTCTATCCTCTCTCTCGTTTCTACCTCTTACATCACTCTAGCTGCGCCCATTGTCAGCCAGGTTGCCCGGTTCGCCGATGCCTCATACAAGCCATTTACCACATACCATATCCACTCAAGTCGAAATGTTTTACCGGGTTCCAATATTTCCCATCCCACCTGCAGATCCGCGCACCTGCCGCGCTCACCAGGCTCACTAAAGCTCCTCACCCGTTCAGTTCAAATCGCTTTGGCCAGACAAACAACCACTGTTAAATAAAGAAACTTTCAGTATGGAGCTTGATGAGGAGGAAGGCGAAAAACCGTTACCAGGGAAAACTGCGAGTAAAGAGCAAGGGAGCTGAAAACTTGGATGACGCGAAGGCCATGCGAGCTGTGGAGAAGGAGGTGAGAAGTGGAGAAATAGGGTTAGACCATTGAGATCTCGTTTCTTTCGTCTCTCGCGATCGTTCTCCTGGCAGCCAACGTCTATCAATCCCGACCCAAACCAACCACTCTAGCGATTAGTGGCACAGCAATAGATTCATCTCTAAGTTAGCACCGATCCAGAAGGACTGTCCGTTCCGCCCACTAGACGTATCGAACGACAGTCAAAACCATCCGCGACCACGCTCAACAGAAGCACTGAGCTAGATAAGCCAAATTGCTTACGCGAAAGAGCGGGAAGGCCAAGAACCGGCATTTTACTGGATCTTGTGACCAGAAAGAAGGTCTAGCGGCGTGGTTCTCGCGTTCTCTGCTTATGAATGATACTTATCAGCTCCGCAGTTTAGGGTTACCGGGAGACGAGACAATATGAGACGAGACAGGGTCTGTCTGGTATCTCATCATGTCTCATCATAGTGGCTGCACCCGTCTCAAGGGTTCTTTGTTATCAGACTAACCGGAAAGAGAGTGAGTGATGGATATAGAGATAGCATACACAGTGAACCAAGTAAAAGGCGAAACATAGAAGACAATATGAGGTTCCATGTTAGTGGGCTGAACAGGCGAAGCAGTGGCCGACATTTATATATTGAAATATAGGTCAAAAGGAAGAAAAATGACAGCAAGAGTAAACTTAGTACGAGTAGAAAAGACAGTAAACGAACCGACTAAGTCTATGGGCGCGCCGACATAAGACTGAGGAGCGGGGAGTTATATATAGTATGACCAGACGCCGGGATGCCGGGGAGTGGAGGTCGTGGCCGCGAGGTATGGCTCACGGATATGGTGACTATCCTGACGTCAGGTCAGACTGGGGGGCGAGCGGGAGACAAAACAAGTAAACAAAAAATATATTTAGTGAATATCGCGGAGAGAAACAAGTTCAACGAAAAGACATTGGAATCACGTGAGGAATATTTTTTAATACATTTATGACTAGTTACACGAATACTAGTCGAACTACTAGGCGCAAAGCGCAGGAGCCAAAGGAGACGTGTACAGGCGGTATAACAGAGAGAGAGGCTATGGTGGTCGCGTGAGGGATGTTAGTAAGGTTATCGGCGCTTATTACGACTTAGTCCGACCTAGGCGCCTCCGCAGGCTGCGGTGTCTAGCACCTCAACTGATAGCTGTTATCTTCAACCTTCCAGTTTTTAGCTCTTGAGTACCCTAGAATAGGTGCTCGTTGATATGGAGCCGGATTGTACCACAAATTGCTGCATACCCACCATCCGGCCTCTTACCAGACAAGCTAACGTTGCCTTCAACCGTCACTAAACTAACCAAAACCAAGGGCTATGGAAACGTAGTTATAGTAATTTGCCCCAAAGGTATGCGTCCTGCTATGTTGATTGCCTCAAGGGGCATATGTTGACCAGCCCGCTCATAGAGTGGCGCCGTGTGATGGTAAACATTTGTGAGAAATCTATTATCTCACGTGCCCGTCGTCTCAACCCGTATCATCATCAACAAGGCCTGCGTCTCGCCCTGTCTCGCAAGCTAAAAGATTGTACTCGAGACAAGTCGCATATATGTTGTCACCATCTCGCGGCAGTCATACCTCAGGTGTAGCGTTTCCTAGCGCGCGTCAAATTTCGTCGACCTCGGACGGCCCGTCACGCTTCCGAAGGGTTTTGGATACTCAGATTTCCTCACCGTATGTGTGAGTACAATCCCATTCGAAATTAGTGAGTCCAAGGAACCCAACAAGGAGAGCACTCTTGCGAGTTTTGTCTTGCTTAGATCAAAAGCACGCATTGAGTGGCGGTAACGATGTTCGGCGCTACCCGAACCTTGTTATGTAATCAGGCTGCACCAACACGTTCCGTTCTGCAGGAATTTCACTGCATCTCAAAGTGGTCAAAGTCGGAGTGCACAAGAGCACGCTGTGATTGCGCCAGGCGGAGCATCCCGAGCCCCTCAAAATAAACTTGCATCACCGCTCACGGGAACAATAGATTTACTCAGCGATCCGGCGTCTATTCCGATTCATCTTGCAGCTTCGTGGACACCACAGATCTTGGCGCCCGTGCTCTTCACATATCTCTGTTAATACTACCCCTATGCCTACCTCGTGATTAGATCTCGTACTGGTGATAGCTCATGCCGGCAGGAAAAGAGCACACAATCTCCGACGTCTGGCAAAGCTACACACACTTCTTTTTCGTCCAGTCTAAAATGTTCTAGAAAGCATGAATGAAGCTCCGCCGATACCCCAGGAGACTGGAGCAAGCGCCATGGTTGCGGTTAAGATTGTTCTAGCGCTGGAATCCTCGTGCTTGGCACACAACCTCGGACTGAATATCTCCCGGTACTATAACCTCTATTCATTCTTGTACGTGTAAAAATTTGATAATGTTACTCGGACATCAGATTGTTTTACTCAAAGTTAGAGACCGTTATCACGGTTCTCCAAATCGGCTACTATGCCTCACCTTAACCACACTGGCAGGTTCAATAAGGATCTTTCTCGTACCCTCTGCCGCCACACCTTCGATCTCTCAACGCACCCAATACTCGGTAGGTTAGTTGTGAAAATACTTGCTAGTACAAACCTGGAGTCTCGGCGCTCAAACGACTAACATGTTCCCAGCAAGAATGTTCATATATAACTAAGTTTAGTAAAGCAATCAAGGCTTCCAAGATCTTCGGGACGCATACACCTGGAATAAAGTTATCATCTCAATAACCTCAGGCGCCAACTGAGTTCGACTCGCGATTTCAGCACGAGTTCTGCACCCAAACGGATTGCTCTTCACCCCTATACGAACCTCTCGAAAAACGCGTAGTTTTTCCAGCACGTTTTACAAGGCTATTTCCACGAGCTCCCTGTTACGTGCGTCCAGCGCCCGACGGTAAAGGGTGGAGATGGTGCCTTCGTATCCAGCTATTTTAATAGCGCTCGACCAACGTCCAAGCCCGCATCCACTCCTAGTATCGAACGGGTATTCGAACTCTTACGTGACTAAACCACCATGTCAGCTCTTGTTACGCCTCCTCCCCTCCTCTTCGATTTGACAGTACCTCCACGGAAACCTTCCGCAGCACTATATCTTTCTGAGTACCTGGTTAGGCTGATTGGGTCCGAAGTGACCACGTTCCGCCGTAATGCACTTGCGTCATACCATTTCGTTGATATCACTCATCGTGTTGTCGGCGAGTTGCAAAAGCTCGTCGACGAGGTCTTGACTAAGGGAACTATCCAATCCTTCTTCACATGGACGAAGGCCCTGACACCGTTAGAGAGGTAAATACAATTCTTTACTAGGAGCATACCCCAACTGAATTGGTCAACGCTGTCAGGCTCTTGCTTGATTTTGACCCAAAGGATTTTACCGGCTCAAACAAGCTTGTTGAAGTCTCGGACCGACTAGCTTGTAAGGCAGATCTAGAAAAATGGAAAGAAACTCGCAAGAAAACACATGAAAAACTTCAAGCCCTCCATGACCAGGATGAGTTGAGGGTAAGCCTCGCGTTGATCAATATTGCCTGGAGTTTTATGTGAATGACTCTGATATCGAATATAAGGCATTGGAGGCTGTTCCAAACCAGACGGAAAGCCTCAAAGATGTATATCAGCGTGATGATGAAGCCTTCTTGAACGAGTTGGTGTCCGAGATCAAGATGCGGGCTATTCCTGAGGACTCCAACCCGTATGTGCTTGTCAGCGCGGGCAAATTTAGGATCTTACTGAAATATTCGAGTTTAGGCCTGAGCATTTCAAGAATTTGCTCAAGGATGTTGCAGTACAAACTTCCGAAATTGCAGGCCTATTTGGTCGAAAAGCCGTATTTACAAGCGTCAGTTCTATATAACTAATTGAGACTCTCAAATCGTCTTATTTCTCGATTAGGAGCCGCAAATCTTAGTCGTCGTTCAATCCACGATGGCCATATACGGCTGGTCTCATTTTGCGACGAAACTGGGCGTAGATGCTAAGACTAAGGAGCATATGTGGTCTGAGCCGGTCTGCTCGAGTGCCAAAAAGTAAGCCAAGTATTCATCTGAGCACATTGTATCT
This sequence comes from Ceratobasidium sp. 395, assembly GCA_019616345.1. Taxonomy (NCBI): domain Eukaryota; kingdom Fungi; phylum Basidiomycota; class Agaricomycetes; order Cantharellales; family Ceratobasidiaceae; genus Ceratobasidium; species Ceratobasidium sp. 395. The sequence continues at coordinate 32,919 of WSTH01000020.1, read as the reverse complement.
TGATTGAGCGGCGAAATTAGGCTCTTAGAAGGTTTGAAAGATCTGGGAGCTAATCCATCTGAGGAAAAAACAAATGAGGCTCAGGCTCTATATCAAGCCTTTATCAACCTTGCGTTCGTAAGTTTCACATCACTAGCAGCCCTTTGAAACTGGACTAATTGGATTCCAAAGGGTACACCCAGCTTATCATGCGTCAATCTGATGAAATTACTCAGTGACATCGGACGGGCGTACTACGCTCAAGCATTGGCACTCATCACACTCTGTGACGAAGCAGTGAAACACTGCAACGACGATGAGTCCAGGGACGACAAGAAGGTTACAGAAATTGAAGCGTAAGTATAAACTCCTCATCAACAAGGCTTCCGTAGCAAGCTGATCTACCTCAAGAGCGCTCAATCAAACGTCTACAGCACTTACCGCGGCCGCCAAAACCGCCAACGAAAGCGTCGGTACTTTAGATTTGCCACAGTGGACAATGTATAAGGAAGGGGATGCATATGACAAAGACCCGCGCTCGACCGACTTTCGGAACACGTTGAACCATCTCGTCGCAACGTTTGCAAAGATACCAGGAGTTGGTTTGTTTCAGTCTATGGATCTGAGCTGTCTGGCTGAACAACTCCGCACAGGTAACCGAGGCGGCAGTGGCCCAGGGCACTAAGAAATTTGATGATGCCGTGGTGGAAGACAAGGATCTCACGGCACAAGCAAATAAGCGGATGGTGTGTGAGCCGACCTCCATGGCTATGGTCGCTAACAGCCTTGATAGAATGACATCACGAACCCTCCAAAGGTCGTCCAAGTGACCGTGGAGGTGAAGCAAGGAGCATCAAGTGTCTTGAAACCACGTACAGGTTTGAAACCGGCTCTTTCACTTATCCAAATAGCTAATTTCTGGCCTCGAAATAGTTCAAGTAGTGAGCTCGACCCTCGTTTCTGCGATCGAGCGGGGTATCTCTGGCATCCCCGAAGTCGATCAGGTGCTGGCGGGGAAGTTTGTTCACTTCAAATCAGATGAAACAATCATCGCTAAAGATAAAACTATTGGTGATCTTCTGGGCTTGAAGGAGACGCTGGATTTGGTTATGGTCATTACCGATACCCAGATGTCGCCAATGAACGGAGTCACGAGCCACTCAACTTCGAACGACCCGTCCAAACCCCCCGGTACCGGGTAGGGTCAATATGATAGTGCTGTTTAGAGTTGCCTATCATGTAGGCAGGCTCAACGAACCAATTTGCTCTATATCTTCTATGGTTATGCATTTACGTTTCTCTCAACTGCGTGTAAACCTAAGCCTCTGTCAATAAACGTGATTTATTTGTACGCAATTTAGCCACCCAATATCTGGGTAGTTCTGCAGTCCAATCAACTGGTTTCAAACTATCAAATACGAGCGCCACTAGGCGAAAACGATATGTACAACAACCCTGGAGCACTGGAACCGCTAAAGGTTTGGCTCTACTAGGTAAAGGGTATCCGCAAGCGGCAGCCCGCCCCATATAGGCAGTATATTGATACGTCTGCAAAAGGGATTTTCCTCGCCGAGGACCGAGCCTGTGGTGAGTGCTCGCTTAACTCGCGGAGCGCTCGGTGAGCGCGTGCCTTATTCTCACGGACCCCCCTCTAGCCCACCAATCGGGGCTTGTGAGGCTCAGGAGAACACCGGTGGCCCACGAGGCCCACGAGCATCTTGATACGGCTCACGAGCTCCGCGAGCCCACAATATATTGCTCATTGAGCTCAAATGCCTGAAACGTGGGCTCGTGAATCTCACAGAGATATGAATATTATATGCACTAAATATGCGCAGCAACAGACGTCGTTCATACGAGCAAAGTAGCAGCAAGAAATGTATTTTCAGTACATGTAACTACACAGACGTTGTACAATAAATGATTGCAGCGCGGAGCGCCAGCAACTATGTGGGTCAACGAACACTGGGGTGACTATAGATTCTGGAACATTGATTAGTATAATAGCCGGTACAAGCTTGTCATAGCGCATGCGCTCGTTGAACGTAGGTCAAACGCGTTGTCAGCAACAATCCTAGGCCGACATAAGAGATATGATAACTTACAATGTCGGGGGGCGCGTTAGGTGGAACACTAAACGTCCGAGTACCGCAATGCATGGCATTGCTCGAGCACAACGTCGGCGGCTACAAGCGTGTGTTGAGTTGGAGCGCGAGCGGCAAGGGAGGGGGGCGAGTCGAAGGGTTTTGGCTGGCTATGGGCAAGGAGCACGAGATATGTATATCGTACATCTGCGTGGCCGGGCGTGACACGGACATGCGGCAAATCACTCCACCATCAACGCTTCGGATTGATTAGATTAGCCAAACTCGGGCTTGGTAGTTGCGCCGACCCACTTTGCCACGGCACATGTTGAACTTCGAGATTCTCTGATATATAACCGCGCCCTCCCTCGTTTGTCTCAAACGCTAGAGTATTCCCCTTCCCACTGCAAGCTCCCATGGAAGCTAGCGTATTGCCACGCAAAGGTAAGCCTTCACGCTATTACTAGAACTTCATACGCCATTCGCTAAGCCAGCACTAACACTTATGTAGTTGTATCATCGGATTCTGCTCGTTCATCGCTGGCTTTTGGAGGTACGTGCTGCTACGCTTCCATCCGTTTTCACACTCTGACATGACTCCGCCGTGGTTGCACTGAGCCGCAAGTAATACACCAACTCATCAAACTTGCCGTCAGCAATGCCAGTGCCGTAGGAGTATGACATTATGTATGTATCACTTCGGGTTTGTTTGTTTTATACGTTGACGTTTGTGCCTCCCGCCGTGCATTATCATAGCCTTGAACGCCGTGTACATATATCAATTAGTATATATAATTATTTGAACAGGCTGTTAATACACTCGGTGTGCTGGCTAAACCCGGATATTGTATAAATATATCGCCATATACGGCGTGCTCACGGGGCTCATTAGCATGATACGGGTGCTCGCGGGGCTCACGAGCACGATGCAAGTGCTCACGAGGCTCACGAGCATGAATAGCACGTTCACGAGCCTAACTGACCCCAATTGGGAGACTAGATAGCGCTTATCAGCTGCATCTAGGGTGTTCACGAGTGTTCGACAAACCGAATCAAAGAGCTCAACAAGCGCTCACTATAAGGGGGGGTGGCTCGTCTGCTCGGGCAGGTTTTGAGCGCTCACGAGCCCCCGCCGAGGAAATTTGAATTTGCAGACGTAGGCAGTTATCCCAACACGCCAATAGGCTCACAACCAGCCCTATCGCCGAGCTTGATCAAGCCGTGGATATTTTACTGAAGCACGAGGGCGAAGCGCTTGTTGTAGTGGCGGCGTCGGCAATCGGGCGTCCGACTCCGGAGCGGCAATTTGCTCCGGGCGACTCGTTATCTCAGAATATACTCCGGAGACTTCCGGAGCCGTGGATTAAACCCCCCAAAACGGGAGCACTCTGGACGCTCCGGAGCTGAAGGGGCAATTGGCTGAGTAGTCACACGGGCATCCGTTTTTGTCTGTGTTTGTGGGGCTTGGTCGAGCTTGTGAGCCGGCTGGTACAATCGGGGTAATCGTTTCGGATCACACTTTTGATTAGTTATGATTAGTCTCCGTTGTAATAGTTTTGTAGACCTTCAGTTGACAGCCTCGTGAGCGAGTCTGATCATGATAATGTCAGTGAAGCGAAGATGCTCACGTCTAGCACTGCAAACCTATTGATTCAATTTCCATTTCTTGTTCTCAGAAGTAATTAGAGATACACCTGTTCTGGTTACCAAAGTGGGTCCATCCTGGTCCTACACCTCTATTAAAATTTGTCTGCTACTTGTGAGCACATGCAGCGGAGCCTGCGGAGCTGCGTGCGCAATACTGAGCAGGGAAAACGCCGGCGCGCCGCGGCAGGTCACGTGGCACGCGCAGCGACGCGTTCGACTCGCGCTTGACCACGATCATATCGTGTCAGCGCCCGACGTCGCGCGTCGCTTTTTCTCCGCGCGCCGGCGTCGCTACTATCCCTCGCGCTGCGTCTACCACACGCGCCGAGATGATTTCCCCCGGGACCGCGTTCATACACGCGCTACCCATTCGCCTCGGGACTGCGTTCATACACGGACTACCCACCCCCGGGATTACGTTCATACACGTACCACCCACTCACCTCCGGGACTACGTTCATACACGTACTATCCACCTATCCTCGGTACTGCGTTCATACACGCACTACCCAACCCCGCATCGCGCTCACCACTCGCGTCGGGATGACTATTCCTCGCACGGCGTCTACTACACGCGTCAAGATGACTCCTTCGTAGCGATATGCACACCCTAGCGGTGTTTGCACGCACCTTAGCGATATGCACGCCCCAGCGGTGTGCACGCAACCCTAGCGATGTTTACGCACCCCGTACCGGCCTGCCGACTCGAGCCCGACGCGCATTTTGACGCAAGCCGCCGGGCTAGGCCCCAACCCTCGAGCCCGACCCTTGACCGTAAAATAGCGGATGTTCGACGCGTGGGCAGAACTGGGCCAGTTGGACCGGCGATCTCGGGCCCTTGGTCGACCCTCGCCTCGCCGCCGGCGCCGACCAGCACCACCTCTGCGCAGGGTGGATCAAGCAGCCGGAGGCGCCCTCGCTGGCGCTAGATACGGCCGGTGACGCTGGCGTCCGGCCTTTGACCACCCGCTCCCGTCATGTGGGCTCCCGGGCCCACTGCGTGAACCCTGGGCGGCCGCTCTCCCTCCCGCGAGCACGCCTGCGGCTCGGCCTTGCAGGCGAATGCTGCCCCTGCAAGGCCGCGCCGTCCTTCGGTGTGGGCGAGTCGCAATCCTGGTTCGGGAGATCCGGCCACGCTCGCGCCGCCTCGGCGACGCTTGCGTTCCCCAACCTTGCCGGCGTCTATGCCGGCCGACGGGGCGTGCCAAAGGTTACGCGAGCGACGGCGCCCAGCTCAGTATGACCTCTGCTTGCTAAGTTTGCTGCGCTCGCCATAAGCGAGAAACAAATATTAAAGCTCAAAACTCTCGTTGAGCAGCCGCGATGACTTCATACATCACTTATTCGAACAAAGAACATATCATAAGTTCTCGGTATCGTCAGAAAAGCGTTTATCTCAAGTATCATAAGGAAGGTTGGGGCTGAAACCTGACCCGCAGAGGTTATGTATGCAGCTACCAACATATGAACAGTTATTTAATAGTGCTAGTAGATATTTACTATTTGCGCACCATCGAGCACATTGAAGCTAGTTTTGAACATACGCACATGTTCACTAGTACATAAACCTGTCGTCATACACACTATTGATCACGATTGACTCGCTTCCTTACGCTCGATCTCCCAAAGTGGCCATCTACGTGCAGTACCGTATCATCCAAAAGCTGCCAGCGCTTGAGCAGACATGGATCAAGATACGCATATGTCTATTATAGCGTTTTGTTATCATAGCTATAACTCGTTGTACCAGATACACTCATAGCGACATCTACATGTAAGCTGTTTCCCCACGTTCAGACATGAGTCATTTACACCGAACTTAATAGTCGCTGATTGCTGGGTTTTAGCGGCATGAAAAACCTTGAAATATAAGGCAACACTTGTCTTGATACGTGAGAATGCGTCACTTGATATCCTGTATTGCATCCGTAAATCCACGCTTAGATTGCGTCAGCCCACGCAAAGCAACCTGCCTTTCTGAGTGCATGGCAGGGCCTCCTCTGACCTATCAAGAAGCCGTCTCAGACTAGGAATCTGGCTCGAACAAGACTCGGAGTTTGCCCGTCTTGAATCACCCTATTGTAAGTTTATCAGCCGTCCTCGCATCGTGCTTGAGTTGTTTGTTTGCTGTTTCGTTGGCGGTGTTTGCGTCTTGAACACGTCGGCGGGTGGCTGGTCATGAGCCCAACACGCCAATGTCAGGCGTGTGGGTAAAAAAATATGAATAAAATCACACGGATTCGCAGTACGTGAAACTCGGTGGTGGGCCTCTAATTAAGGAGGCTGGGGAGCATGCGACATGGACTGCTTCTTTCTTCGCGGCGGCTGAGTCGCGCTGAGGCTCTCTCCGCAGATTGCGTCCCCTCAATGTCTTGTGATCAACAATATAGATCACCAGTTCACTTCCGTTGCATATAATCCAAGTCACCTCTGGGTCCCGAGCGAGGTTGCTGTTGCCGAAGACAATGTTCCAGATCCAACAAGCTCAGCCAGAAGAAGGGGTGCTTGGGTAAGTTCTGTCATGTTTAGACCAGAGTCGTGCATTGGAGCACACGATATAGGGTGGCTATGCTCGGCACACCCCAATCTTGGTCTTGTCATCAAACTACACTGACACGTTCCGGCTTACAGCAAATTTCCTGTAGCTTAGAGGCGGCCGAGGTCAAGCTGTACAAGAGCACGTTGTTGATTGCGCCAGTCCGAGTACTCACCGCTACTCCGGGCAAAACCCGCTTCGCACTTATGCTACCAATTGATTTGTTACGGCGTCTATTCAGATTAACCGAAACGCCTCGTGGACGCCACATCATATCCTGGCGCTCATATACTCGTCACACATGTGCATCTCCAACGTCTTATGAGCGCTACATACATCTTCTTTGCCCAGCTTCAACATTCTAGAAAGTATGGACGAGCCTCCGCCAATACCCTTGGAAGTAGAAAGAATTATCAGGGGTAAGAAGGTCGAGGTTAAGATTGTACCTTTGAAGCAATAGGGGTTAGGCTCTTAGTGTACTTCCTCAACTCGCTTTTCATGATCCGTGAAGGCTGACATATGACCCGAGCGGAGCCCAATCATAATTGTGGACCAGATCCGATCCGAAATGTCTTTATTGGCATGGTTATACTTGATACACGATCCAGGGAGTCCGAATGTCTTCTATCATGGTTTTACGCGCAGAGAGGATGCTGTACATTCAGCTCTATCGTATGCTTATCTACCAAGGGAGCCAACCCACTCTTTGGTGCATGTATCTACGGGGTGTATGCAGTTGGAGCTGATGAATAGAAGCCTCGAGGATTCTGTTACAGTATTGCCAAACAATTCGGGCTTGGGAGCAGCTTCTGGTACTCCCAACAGAGGGAATATTGTACGATCGTGGAAATTTCACATAAATTGAACCTTGCCTGCCGGTTTCTCCGAGTAACAACATCTAGTCTATACGCAAATATATCCCGACCATCCTTCCGGTTATGGGCGCCAGCCTGCCCGTTTCTCGTAGTCCGAAACCCTCTGACGAACCAACCCTCCCCCGCACGACCGGTCTACTGGAGCGCTGGGTACCTGAATACATGCCGGAATCTTTAATAAGAATGCTCGTTTCACGATATATCCACGGGCACTCACGCAGTGAACAGTCCACATAGAGACAGGAGTCTCGGAGGCGGGTTTGGAAGCTGGTCTAAAACCAATCTTGAGCAAAGAGAACTTTGATGATTCTGTGGGGGGAACCTGGAGATTTGGATTGCGCCGAGAGACTTGTGTCATCAGCACTCTTATCCCGTCGCAAATCTTGTCCTCGAGCGGACCTCCTGAGTCCCTGCGAAAGGTAAACACACCATCCTTCCTGTCCTGCCCGTTCCATGTCGAGGTGACACCCCATTCAACCGTTGTGCCTGTTGAGACGGACCCTGCGAAATCCCTCAGTTTCTTAGGTGCATCGTACAATGCACCACTGAAATCTAACCTTATGTCATCAGAATGTTCCAACGCATAGGCCATTACTAAAAACAAACCTCGTAAAACTCCGCTAGGGCACTGGTTCTTGTGATATATGTTCAGAAACCATTGATGCTCCCGAGCTTGGAAAACCACAAAAGGTGGCTGGTCGTAGCAAACATGTATGACGCATTTGGCGCGTGTTTCCGGGAGGTTATGTTGTAAAGGAAGGCTACGAAGTCTCACGCTGGGACCTTTGGTTCCGGCGGCAACTAGCACTCCATCCTCAGTCGGACCGCCCGATGGCTCAGAGACAGCCGGTAAGTATAGGTGGGGGTTTGACCTTAGACTGATTGAAAAGTCATGGGCCTTCTTGCCGCGCTTGCTGAATTTGTACAGTATCTCGGCTGTAGACGAGTCCTCTCGAAGCTCATCTTGGCAACATCCATGAGCATACCACTCAGTACCCAACCACAAACCACAAACCACAAACGAACTCACATCCGGGTACGTAATGAATACTCTCTTGAAACCAATGAACCCTGAAATCGACCTGTCGCTTCTCCGAGTGCTTGACCTGCGCAGTCAGCCGCTTAGTCGGTAACTATTTGTTCAAGCTAATCTGCGGATACAGGACTAATACCTCTCTGGGCTTGATGGAATGGGCCTTTGCAGCCAGTCTACTCCGAGCCGTATCATTCGACTTCGCCGTGTCCCAAAGATCCTGAAAATGATGTTTGTTGTTGGTGCAAGCAACTGGAGCTTGCTACCACCGGCGCGAGCTGATTAGTTTAGTCATACATCTACATAAGCGCCACTAACTCCACATGCTAGATAGTCTTTGTGGTAATCCGTCAACATTTCGACACATTGGCAGATTTGTGTATCAATGTTATCCTCGTTTGGCGATTCAAGCCCCCCAGCCACGTCCAACGTCTTGCCCACTTGCTGAATGATACTGAAGAATAAGCTTGTTCGCCATTCGTACATTGATCAACCATCCAATTAACTTGCCTAGCCAGTGCTTCCTGTTGTTCCGTTGACTTGAGCCCTGGTTCGGAGTGCATGTCGGTACACACCCTGATAAGAAAGATAGATTGGTTGCGAAAGCTCCGGATGTGTCCAATGTACCGGCATAGCTGCTTGGCGCCCTCAAGCGGAGAGAAAGTAAGGTCACTGAATACCATAAAGTCACTCGAGTTTGCTTGTGAGTGGTGATACGCGAAGAACAAATCGGTTTTTCACACTAATATCAGGTGAACTAAAAGAACTGGCGCCATTCGGGCAATTCCGAAATGTCTTTTCCACTCCACCCACATTCTCTGCAAGCGGACCAAGTCAACGGGAGTAAGCGCTAGATCTTAACTTTAACGACACGTTGAATGTGGGTGGGCCACCTTGGGCTATCGTTGTCCTAAGTTTGAACGTCACGCCAACCCCCGATAATGCAGCCCCCCGGCCTTCTGTCCAATTTAACTGGTGGTTTTCATGCGCTTCACCTGCCAAGACACCCCTAAATCTTCTACTACAGTATTCCTGGGGTAGCGCAAACCTCCTGGGTCTTACCACGAGGACTGATTTTGATATTGGTTTCTGAGCCAAACGGTGGCCTCGCGTGCCAGTTATCTTCGGTCGAACGGATAAGCATTCCCGATCACACTCCATGTTTGGCGTAGTCTCATCGGTCCCATGCATGCGGGAAAGCCCATCCAGCCGAAGCGCCGCGCGCTTCGTAGCATATATGCGCTACCTTCGCATCCTGTCGGCTGACTGCACACCCACAGATCCCGCTCCGCCTCGGCTTCTGCACCACCCACGATCAGTTCATCTGCCCATAAGCGGTGCTGCTAAAGGATGCACGGTCGTGCACGATATCCTTTAGGAACTGGGTTCTCCTTTTTAGGCTTGATCAACATGAGACGTTTTTTCATGTGTCCACGACACATCTCACCCGCTGACTCACCGGCACTTAGACAAACCGTAGGGTTTAAATACTCGCTGAACCACGCAGCTTTCTCCCTTGTGGTGCTAGTGAGTAGCGCCGTCGTTCCGGGATTTGTTTCTTCCACAAGCGATAGTGCCTAGTAACATTCGCGCGCTACCATCCTTTGTCTTCTTCAATGGCACCATCATTTCGGTCCTCTACTTCCTAATCAGCCTTTGGGCCAGGACTCTTGTCCGTGTGCTATATGCGTACTATACACTCTCCGCGGTCTAGCTTTCGCGGTGTTGTAGGATATCCCGAGCCGCCGGAGGCAGCATTGGGTGTTTGGCTAGGCCGCCCAGACCGCGAGGGCTGGGTGTGGCACTAAGCCACAACGAGTGTACGTGCGTGTAGCATGGCAAGGGAGGGCGGCGGTATAACAATCTTGTAAAGCGCAGTGTATGAGTAAACGAGTGAATATGAAGTTAGGTGAAGGATACAGTACAAGCTGGCGTATCGGCCGCTTTATATACATGAGAGAAATCAGATCTGAGTCAAAATATATGCTAGAGTCACGGTATATGCGTGAATCAACTGCATGAGTCCACTTGACTCGGTTATTACTGACTTGAGTATCGACTCATTGTTACAGGCGGGACATATGTATACAACAAACCCACACGTGCCATACGTGAACTTCGCCACTACCGGAGCTATGGCGCTTGCAATTCGCCAATTGATAGTGATATGCTTATGGTTCGTAGCTCACAAGCCTGAAACCCAGGTATCTCTCAGCGGGCGGCAATTTGGGGCCAAAGGGAGGGCGGTGGGCAAAACAAAATATGAGCACACGAGGTCGCGATGCGCGAACCTCGGTGGTGGGCCTCTGAAGGAGGCCAGGGGACGGCCCGCGCCCTTCTTCGCGGCGGCTGAGTCGCGCCAGGGCTTCCTCCGCAGGCTGCGTTCCCTCGGCGTCTCATATCTACTTGCTTTATACGACTCGTCCCTCGTTTTATTCTCTCGTCGTTCGTGTTGTCTTGTTCATGTCCCTGTCTTCTGTTGTCAACCTTGATCCGAGTACGTTTTCATCTGTCCAATCTCATAACCTCTTTCTGTGTCAATTTCTTTCTGCATCTACTTCTTTCATGCGTCTGTTCTCTTGGACTGTTTTTGCTTTATTTTCACTTCGCCTGCTGTACGTTTTACGTCCTGTGTCCAGCACGAGATGGGACCCGCCCACCCTCGCGCTTTGCTATGCATCTGCCACGGAGCGCCGCTCCGCGACGCCAGCTTCGCCTAACCCCTCGTGATCGTAATATCCCTTGCGACTATGTCATCACCTGACACGGGACACTTGGGCACGGGTTGGACGGGGTTTGGAGAGGTCCTGGAACCGAGGAGGGTAATCTAGGATCCATCTGTGACCACAGTCTGGGCCCATTTTGATCACATCGAATCTGTCGAGCTGGGAGCACGAGCCAATTACAGCGGTTAGCCGACATACCAAGGCGGCTCAAACGGCGAGCTTTTGGGTCCGGAATGAACGAGTGTAATTATTCTATACTGAGGGTATCGATTAAGGAATCAACGTACCTAAGTGAACTAGGTGCTCCAGCACAAGAATCGGCGCCTTGAGCCATAGCAGCCACAAGGCTCGGTAACCATTATCTTCCCGCCAGCAAATGGAGTCGGGAGTGACACAGTAAACGAGGCACCTGCTGCCGAGGGCTTTCACTGCCTGAAATCCTCGCTCTCTTTCGATTTTTCGATTGAGACTCATCGAAGCTGTCTGTTCAGTCTTCGCGTACTCTGATCCGCAGCTTCGTCTGTGGCCTGAGAATAGGAGGCTTCACGATTCGAAAACTGGGGCCTCCATCGGGGCAAGAATTGGCGTAACAGTGAAGCGCCGAGAGCTTAAGCCTTCAAAGACCATACTGTATGCGCACCATTTACATGACATTCGTACGGAGCACTGTTCAATGAGCTAGAGGGATTTTTCTCAGGCTCGACTGGGGGCAGAGGAGGTTATAATTGGCTCAACCAGTGGCACTCAAACGTAAGTTGGGGCCAGTTAAGGTATCAGTTGAGGCCCGATTTTCGAGTCACGCACTAGGGGGTTTCACGGTAAGCTCAACTGGGGCTCAACTAGTACCTCAAATGGTACCCCAACTGGGCCCCAACTCACGTTTGAGCGCCACTAGTTGAGCCATTTCCGGCCCTCCTCCTTTTTTAGCTGAGCCCAAAAAGATTCCTCTAGCTCATCATACTGTAGTCTGTATGAATCTAATGTAAATGGTGTGCATATATCATAGATATCCGAAAGTTTTGGCCCTCGGCGCTTAACTGGTACGTCCGAGTTGGGGCCTAGTTGAGGTACCAGTTGCGGTACCAGTTGAGGCCCAGTTTCGCTACCGTGAAACCTCCTAGTAGCTGTATATCATGCATGAGGATTGAGCAGCTTTCCAATGTGAGTACCACCAGACTTAGACGGAGATCACCAGCCTCACGAGTATCCATTTTATGCTCACAAGACTCACTAGCTCCACTCAAGAGCTCACGCGACTTACCAAGCGCTAGCTATAGGGAGACTTCGCAACTGCAGATAGCATAAGCCAGTTCACACAAATAAAATCAGCAAAAGGATACTGCAATCGATTCATGTACAATTCAGATGTACAAACTTTGGGCCCCCTCGTACCTCCGGGGGAGTGTTGGGGTGGCCCGACGCGTAGCGTGCGTCGGGCGGGTTCCAGGCAATCGTGCTTATTTCATGTGGAATCCGATTGACTCTGATCAACCAGCTTTTGTCGCGGCTTTTGATGTAGAAGAGAATACCTTGTATGAGTCTCAAAAAAACAAACCCCTAACGTACGACATGGTTGTTAAAGACAGGAGCCGGCTCTCCCACTATCTGCTCCCCAGCAAGCATGTATTCAGTGACTCCGCAAGCTGTGGCGATATCTCTCGCGTAGTTAAAGGCAAGTATATGATATCACTTAGTATTTACGACAGATTCAAACTTTCAGGAATTATAAGACATTTTTCCCGAAACCGATGATTGGCTGGAAACGGGTTTCTCTTGGGACGGTGAGACAAAAAACGAAAGTGCAGGAGCACAACTAAATACGATAACACAATAAGTAACAATGCGAACCGGCAAAGTCTCCACCAAAGTAACATAAAGAACCATTTGGGCGACTAGGCACGAATATCCGGCCAGGATAGCACAGAACCCTAGACAAAGGATGTACTAGTTAGTAGGAATAATTACATGGGACATTTAGGCGTTTACTCACAGTGATACTGGATGATCCAAAAATACGATCTTATCCCGTATTCAGGAAGTATCTCCTTGGTCCCACCACTACGCGTATCATTCGGATCAGGGAGTCCGTCTACATTCCTGGAGGCACGAAAACATAACTCTGCAAACTCATCAGTCAGGATGAGAGAGCTGATTGTAGCGCTTGCACTGAAGAAGAACGCAGCATAGGTGAGAGCCAAAAGAGCCTGATATTTGCCACTAGTGTGCGGAACACCCTTCTCCGAATCTTCTATACCTTTGACAGTTCCTAGAAGCTGGGCCTCAACCGCTGTGAATAGCGCTCCCTAGTCAATGTTAGTTTCAAGAAAACCTCACTATCTCAAAAAAGTACCAACCACCGCAGACGCTGACGCGTAAGCCGATATCCAACCGGTACTGACCGATTGGATTACACTAGGAAGTGTATCTGAGCAGCATATAAAGATCAATCTGGGGAATGCTCGAAAGTAAACACAAACAGTTCAAGTGCGATCGGGCCGGAGGTCCAGTGTCTACTCGTGAGTACCAGCCCATAATAGCAGGGTGTTTCAAGGTGTAAAGGTAGGAGCTGGAGAGCGGGGGACGAAGGACTATGACTTGAAGACTAAAAAACTCTATGTTGCGTTATAAGACGTTCGATGGGACCTTGAAAGCGCTACACCTGATTATCACACCACGTTGTTTGCGCATTTTGAACCTGCCATCTGTAGATCCACGCGTGCAATATCAAAAGATGAGCAAGGTTCATTCCCAGTGGAGACTATTGCGACGTCCGAAGACCCTCGCGCTACCATCGGCTTCTAGAAGCTTAAGCTCGAGATCGCATAGGGCTGCGCACAATCAGCTGCGTGGGCCAGCCCAAACTTTGATACTCAATGCGGGGCGTTCACGTTGGGCCTTCCGAGCCTGGCTCGCTTATTTGGACCCCAAAACTGCGAATGTTAGCGCGAAGCGTAACGTTCTGCCTCATATAGGCCCAATATAGATACTGCGCATATAGCATAGATACCCGTAAGTTGTGGCCCTCGGCGCTTAATTCATGGGCCAAAACTCGGTCAGAGTTGGGGCCCAGTTGGGGTACCAGTTGAGCCCCAGTTTTGCGAGTCGTGAAAACCCCTATCGAGTAGCCTGTCAATCATCCATTTCATCTACTGTACGAACCTCAGACTCACAATGACGGGCTCCTCGCTCTTCTATGACTGGACTACGACAGGAACAGTTGAATTCCCCGCGACACATCTTGCTGAGCATCTCATGATGGTTGTTGGGGCCAACGTTTGTGCCTATCGTCGGAACACCCAAACGTCATATCGATTTATGGACCTTTCTCGTACTCTGATCGATCGAATGCACCACCTTCTCCAAGAAATTGAACGTGATGCCAACTGGGATGCATTTGAGCAATTCACCAGTACAATCGGGCCTCTGGAAGAGCAAGATTAACTTTTTTTTTTTTTGCAAAAGCCAAATTCTGATGCGATGTTTTAGAATCTTATTCGACTTGGCCACGCAAGCAGACGTCAATCTTGCTGTCGAGCTTCTTGACTACTCCTCAGCTGACATGTGTCGAAGGTACATAGTCTACTGGGAGGATCATCGCAAATCTATTCGGAATGCGCTCAAGTTCTACACCACTCGGAAAGAGATCACGGTGAGTGGATGCGGAAAATCGGAGATTCAGTTTACACAAGCTGTGCATGCACTAGGCCTTATTAGGGCTCACTCGAGACGACGAAGATGATATTTTATCGGCATATAAACACGACGATCGTACTTTTCTGAGCGATCTAGTTACCGGAATCAGAGGGCGTTTGGTCCAGGAGAAGGTTAACACGCTGTATGTGATAGTATACTCCACATTATTACTGCTTGCAATCTCACGACTTGTGACTGGTTCAAGTCAACATCGATCAGTACTCGGTGAGATTTCAACAAAAATCAAAGTGGTAGAAAAGCTTTTTTGGACTCATCATACTCTTACCTCGGTAGGTGGTTTGGTCTAAGTTTGTGGATTATAACCTAATTGTCCATAGAGCGCAGAGACGCTAATAATCAAATCGGTGATGGCAATCTACGGCTTCCTAGAGCTTGCCGCAAATAGTGGATTTGGTTTACAAACCGAAGGTGAACCGAGGGCTCGAGGTTTATATCTCTGCAAGGGAGTGAGTACAGTGCTTTTAGGGTATAGGCAAAAGGCCAACACTTCATCAGCCTTTTGTCTAGTATAATCCACTTTGGAGAAGATCAGGCCAAACAACAAGAATCTTCCTGTTTATATCAGGCCTTTTTGAATGAACTTGCGGTGCGTAACCAGCCTTCGGCTTCATGATATTTATCGAGCCTCATCCCATCGGTATGCTACAAAGGGTGACGTTGTCGGGATTCCCGACACGTACTCCCAGATCATGAAGTCGCTAGCGAAAGCAAGTGTGCCGTATCACAGTCAGTCGCTGTTAGTCGCAACACTGTGTCGTGAGCTGGTCCAGAACTACCGAAGGAGAGAGCTCAAGGACGAAAGCCAGTATGTTCTACTTCAGGGGTTCGTACTTCATAGTTCGAGACTACAGATATCCTGATTCTTGAGTCACACAGCGCGTTGGACCAATGCCTGAGCACGCTCCGCGCCACAGCCGAAGTCACGTGGCCGAAGTCTAGCGGCCTGGTCTGTTCAAAAGGGTTTGACACCGAGTGCATCAGCAAAAACCTGCGCGGACCAGGATTACTCCAGAGGGATCCGGACAAACCACTTATTAGGAGAGCCCTCTGGATCCTACTAGGGGTATCCGGGTTGCTCTGGATCCTACTAGTGGGATCCAGAGTCCTCGGGATCCAAGTGGGGGGATCAGGATCCCTCCGGATCCACCCAGTCTAACCATGTATGGGAATAGTCCCATATATGGAGATTTTCCATTTGGAGGAATCTAGCACGCGGCGGGTTTTTTGAATTATGGTCAGTTTAATGCGTTATATATTATTGGGCACGGTATATAGGCTATGTACATGGTAGAGGACATCTGTTTTCCCCGCGGCGTACGAGAACGCGGGGCCGAGGGGTCTCGGTCGGGCGGATGAGGAGCCAGGTTGTCTAGCCTAGCGCCGCGGTGTTGTTATTGGTACGCAGTGGACTAGCCTGTAGGGCCGGGTTCAACGCCTGGCGATGGCGCATAGGCATAGGGTGGGCTCTAGGTGCCGTGGCAGGCGCATGGCGCGCACTCGCGGTCCGGGCGGTACCAGATTCGCAGCAATAGTGCTGATGCATTACCATAAGCCGCAAACAGTTTGCGGTGGGAACTCACCGGCTGCCGGTTTCCTGCTGAGGCGGGAGACGGGGCCAATACCGACATGAGCGGGCGGGCCCGTGACTAGCCTAACAGGGCGCCACAGCTCGCGGCAGGTGCGAGGGTAGGCGCGGGCGGCGTGCGCGGTGGTGCGTTAGCTTAGATAAGGGCCTAGGGAGCGTGGGACTTACTACATGCCAAGCCGCCGGGGGTAATGTTGGGCGTGGGCGCATCGGGTGCGGTCGTAGAGAGCGGGGTCTTGGGAGGGTGCAACAAGCAGCGAGCAAGGCGGCGAAGCGCTGCGGGGCGTGTGTATCATCAGCCTCGGGTATCGCACGACGTGTAGGGAGCTACTTAGCTCGGGCTGTAGTTGACGTGAGAGGCGGTGGGCGCACGTAGGGCGGTGTCAGGTCCACCAGTCGCGGACATCCTCGGTGACGAGTATGGTTCCCGTAGTGCGATTCGTGATAGTGTGTTCGCGACTGTGGATAACCGGGATCGTGCGGTTCGACGGATCAGAGCGGGCGTGCTCGACGTTGAGGCAGCGGGTGAGGGCGAGGGCGAGGGCGAGGGCGAGGGCGAGCTGGTGGTGTGCGTCGGACGTACTGATCTGCTGCTGGTTGTGTACCGCGACGTGCACCTTGCAAAATGGCCGGCAAGCGGCGCACGGCGGTAGGCTTCGGGGTTGCCGAGGGTAAACCAAGCCGAACACGGCGGCGGATGGGCAGCTACGAGTTTACAAGTGGTGGCGGCGCCGGGTCAGCCGTAGTTTGGGGCGCAGCAGAGACAGAAATAAATACATACTTGTACATGTGCCGAGCGTTGGGGGTCGAGGGACGGATTTTAGTTGTTGGGGGGCGCTAAAGGGCAAGCAGCCGCGGTCGAGGACCACGTGTGGCGGGGGGCTAGTGGCGGGTCCGCAGGTGGTGCTGGATGAGGCCGGTTGGGCGGGATTCGGCGGGCCAAGCGACGGGATGGCGAGAGGGGAGTGATGGGGGGATTGTGAGAGAGGAAAGGGAGGGCGAAGGGGAGCCGGATCACCTCGGGATCAGATTCGGCTGTGATCGGAGTGTCACGTGAGGTTCCGACACTCACGAATTTCCCACACTCTGCCACGTCACTCATCCCTCGCCCGTTCATTCACACAACGCCCAGCGCCGTAGTACCCACCCCTACACGAAGTCGACTCGCGACTATCCCACCCCGACGCCGCTAGTACTTATCGTCGTATGGATTCATAGTGGGTCACGTATAACCGTTGTAACTCGCCCCAAGGTGGTCACTCGCTCATCGACTTGCAAGCCGCAGCGGAGCACGCCAAGCTGAGCCCGAGCCCACAAGCGTCATACCGTCCGGTGAGCCCATTACCTAAACAACCACACCATCGTTCACCCATAGCTCATAATCTCCTCAGACCGAGCTCGACTCTAGTGAACACGCCCCCGCTCGATGTACTCGTATGTCCTCCGCCTGCACCTCCACCGAGGTGTAACCTCTGGCTCGGCCTCGAGTTTACGGCGCCTACGCCTCGACGGGCGGTCATCATCTGTGAGTTACTGGTCGCGCCGAATGCGAACGTTGTCTCAGCTAACTGCTACCAACCCCGCCTCGCTCTCAACTCAACGCCTTATATCTCCATCCGGACGTCTCCCGACGCGCCCGTGTGCGCCACACTCGCCTTCCCGAGATCTGCTGCTGCGACCAACACCGGCCATGACCGCCCCAACCGAACGCCCACTCCCAAACACCCCAAGCGACCAACTCGGCCATACTCGGAGTGCCGAATACCAGGCGTTCAGCGCACGGTAACGTAAGTTTTTTTCCCTTCCTCGTGGCTTATAGTGGTCACGCTAATGCGACTAACATATCTCACCCCTACGGCCCGTGGCTCCTTGTATGCGGCCACATGCCCTCGCACCCTCACACTGCGGTGCTACATGCCGCGCCGTAACTCACAATCGAGATTAAGGTGAGCTTCCCTCCACCCGCCGTTTGACGCTGACGATAACGCACTGTCATTAGCGCCAGCATAGCGCCGTCGCACGTCGCCTCTGTATACGCTGAGTCGCCTGCATGCCTCAAGACATGTACCACACGCGCGTGTCACCTCGCGTACTCGAACTCGTTACAACCCTGGCCACACCTGCAGCTTCAGCCTGCCCGCGCAGCCGACTAAAATCACCCCACTGGCCGGACACACTCAAACGGCTGGACCATACCCGCGCCATGAAACCACCTCGCCCCCTGCTCCTGTGCTCGGTGAGACCCGACCAGTTGTGACAGCGCTGCGCAGCCTGGCTCCTCATCCGCCCGACCGAGACCCCTCGGCCCCGCGTTCTCGTACGCCGCGGGGAAAACAGATGTCCTCTACCATGTACATAGCCTATATACCGTGCCCAATAATATATAACGCATTAAACTGACCATAATTCAAAAAACCCGCCGCGTGCTAGATTCCTCCAAATGGAAAATCTCCATATATGGGACTATTCCCATACATGGTTAGACTGGGTGGATCCGGAGGGATCCTGATCCCCCCACTTGGATCCCGAGGACTCTGGATCCCACTAGTAGGATCCAGAGCACCCCGGATACCCCTAGTAGGATCCAGAGGGCTCTCCTAATAAGTGGTTTGTCCGGATCCCTCTGGAGTAATCCTGGTCCGCGCAGGTTTTTGCTGATGTGCTATGACCAGCATGACTGCACACGACTATTTCGGGAGACCGCTGAAGTTCTCGCAGCTTATTACACGAAATTAGAGGTAAGCTTGCCTAAGAGGCTGTTGAGATATACTGTAACCTGTGGTCTAGATTCCTCAAACAGACCCAGTTGAAGAACGCCTGCAAGCGGCTGTAACAAAAGATACAAACCGGATGACGTCACTCTACCATATTATATCAAAGGCAAGTGGACCTCCGCCGTGGAGTTCCAGAACCTTAACATGGGGACAGGATGATTCCGTAAACAAGATAGACATAACATCGCTCATCCAAACGACAGTGAAGGTACAAACTGGTCGGTGGGATGGAGCCACAGTGGGACAACACATAGGTCTGTTTCCAACCCGGCATGGTGATAGTCTTGGCGTTGCACGCTGATCTGTTCGCAGTCATGGTGAAACCATTCACAAGACTCTCCGCTATCGAGTGGGGCGCCCTTAAAGTCCTTGGTTTGAGCGGCCGGCTCCGAAAGTGCAATTCAAAGGTCGAGCTAGCCGTTTTAAACATCTCCAGTGCTATAGAACCTGTAGACCGAAACACTGAAGCTGGGTCACTTACCCTCGACAATAAACTCGTACTTTTCGTGATCATATAGAACATCTACGTTAATGCATGATGTTTACGTCCCCGAGGTTTTGGACTCAGCTATGGAATTAAATAAGCTTGCTTTGAGAAGCTTGATTACCCCCGGTCAAACTTGCGACCCCTCGGCCGTCCTCAAATACATGTTGTGTATATTGATGACAAACATTAGCCTTTCACTTTTTGCGCCCCACACGAGCGCCGGGGGTCGTCAATCGACGCAAGCTCATGTGACTGAGCAGAGAGCAGAGATACTGAGCCTGCTGGCTACTAAGAGGCCTTCTTGTGAGACAGGGAATAACTTTTTGACTATTTAATTAGCAAAACGTCAATATACACTACTTCTCAGCCGATTGTTGTGGCTAGGTGCTACGAATCGGCTTACAGGCTCATGTTCATACAAACACTATCCAGCGCGCATACACCAAGGTAGTTTGAAGGCACAGACTTGGTCTAATCGAAGTGCACACACGGCGGGTATCACCGTGTATAGAATGCAATTGTCCTTTGGTAATGTTTCCAAAGCGTCAACCGTGTTGTTCTTTTCTCAAAATATAGTGAGGTTATGTAGATACAGCCCTTCTCTAGCTAAAAAGTTAGATTCCGCATCGTTTGTCTCGCGTAGCTCATACAACAGTCTCTTCTAGGGTCGGTGAGACTTGAGGCTGTGCTCTCTGCTCAGTCACATAAGCTTGCGTCGATTGACGAGCCCCGGCGCTCGTGTGGGGCGCAAAAAGTGAAAGGCTAATGTTTGTCATCAATATACACAACATGTATTTGAGGATGGCCGAGGGGCCGCAAGTTTGACCAGGGGTAACCCAATGGTGGTCTTCGAATACTATTCTTAGATATTTGCGCATACAGGAATCAAATGGATGTTACTGGCACTGGGAGATGTTTGGCCGGAGGTGTGTTGAGCGCGAGGATTCCAGCGGTGGTGCAACATTAGCCTTGTACGACCCTTTACCCTCGGTACTTGCTTTAGCCTCTCGGGGTGTCCGCGGAAGTTCATCCATATTTTCTAGAACATCTTGGGACCAGGCGAAGAAGATACACGCGTTGTTTTGCGAGATGTCGGAGATTGCATATTCGTTTCCTATCAGCACAGGTAATTACCAGTAAGAGATTTAAGCGCGAGGCAGACATAGGGGTAACGTGAATGGAGTGCGTGTGATGAGTAGACGGGCGCTAAGATGTGTCCACGAGGTGGCAAGACCAATCGAAATAGACGCCGGATCGCCGCGATGAATCTATTGTTTTCAAAAACGGGGATCCAAGTTTGTTTCGAGGGGCAAGGAACATTCCGCCTGGCACAATCACAAGCGAACTCTGGTACACTCGGACTTCGACTACCTGAGGCACAGCAAAACTCCCGCAAGACGGAACGTGTCAGCATAGCCTAATTCCAAAAGTAGGTTCGGGTGGTATTGAATATCGTCACCGTATTTTCGCCACCCGGTGCGCGCCTCCAATCTAAATGAGACAGAACTCGCAGGAATTTTCTTCTCGCTGGGTTTGTTGGCTTCCGCAGTCCAGCTGGGATTGTCCTCACACCTGCGGTAAAGAAATGTGAGTCTCCAAATTTTTTTGGAAGGCGGAAGGGTCCGTCGGTCAACGTAAACTCAATGCACCTGCCAGTGAACACAACTTCTGACAACAGGCCCATTCAGAGTCGGAGGCTCGGAACGCTCGGAACTCTCGGAATCCTCGGAAAGCTCTGAGGGCAGTGCATTTGTAAGCTATTTGCTGCTATAATCATCCGGTAATTGACGGGCATGGTTGCCCGACAAATTGTTTAAAATTCTACAAATTATATCTACCCACGGCTACACGTCGACTGATCGTCTAGCTACGGTGATAGAGCCCAATAATTAATTTTGGAGTTGATTTGGAGACCTTTACTACGAGTGAGGAGGGCTGGTTTTGGAAGCCTGGTCATCACCAAGCTGACAAAAGCTTAGTGCTGACTCGAATTCCGAGAGTTCCAAGAGTTCCGAGAGTTCCGAGCGTTCCGAGCCTCCGACTCTGAATAGGCCTAACACTTGAGGAGCCAGTCAGCACCATTCCTATGTAAAGAGCGCGAGGCTCACGCCGCCCTACCTCCTTTCCGGTCGCAAAATCCATGACGATGTTCGCCTCTCGTCTTGCTGCTCCTTCATGTTGGCGATTTGGCTCATCTGGCGTAGTGCCTCTTGTTAAGCGGGGTCACAGGTAATTTCGGTTGCTGTTTGATATCGCAACAAGCGGAGCTAGGAGACCCTCTAGATCGGTGACAGACGAATTTCTTATCGTGCCACTAATCAAGGGAGCGGATGGTTCGGGTTGGGAGTGATGGATGTCGGATGATGCTGAAGCAGTACCAGTTGCGA
The DNA here is from genome assembly GCA_019616345.1 of Ceratobasidium sp. 395. Taxonomy (NCBI): domain Eukaryota; kingdom Fungi; phylum Basidiomycota; class Agaricomycetes; order Cantharellales; family Ceratobasidiaceae; genus Ceratobasidium; species Ceratobasidium sp. 395. The sequence continues at coordinate 11,092 of WSTH01000020.1, read as the reverse complement.
ATCAAGAGTCAAGAGAAGAAGAAAGAGGGTCAAACGATTGTAGTCTCGCTTCTTTCATGTCTCACCAACCGTTTTATTTGACTATTATTGTGAACCTCCATTTTCAGCTCCCTTGCTCTTGACTCGCGATTCCTTCTTGGTGATAGCTTTTAGTCTTCCTGCTTGTCGAGCTTTATACCGATAGTTCCTTTAGCGACGCTTATTCTTCGGACGATACAATTCGGACTAGACGAATAGGAGCTTTGGTGAGGCAAGTTGCGAGTGCAATAGATAGGTTCTGCGGACGTGCAGGAGTATCGGGACAGAGATTGGAGTTTGACAAAGCGTTTTGACTCGTAGGGAGATGGTAGGCGGAGATGGTGCGCGGTATATGGCTAGTAATGAGGATTGGTGGGCAGAGAGGCCTGGCGGGACAACGGGACCGGCTGGAGTGATTTAAGAGGCAGAAACGAGACCGAGGATAAGGGTTGGCGTACCAGACGCTTCCAAAAACCCATATCCACTCGTTCTTTGGTCGTTGTTGACTGCTATTAAAGTATAAGGAGAAGTTCACGACGAGCAAGAGAATGGACCTTGGGTATGTCCAGGTCAGTGCCCGCCCGCCGGATCCCAGTTACTAGAGTAAGCACCTCAGGCTTTTCCAGCTGCTCCAATATGGCATTAGCGACAGCATAAGTCCAACTTCCAAAGAGCCCCTCGATGTACTCGAAACTAGCTTCCTCGCCGTAGGACGGAGATAAGCTTCTCGGTGGCCTAAAAGCGGTTAGCCAAAGCCAAATGGGGCTCTTTCATAGTATCTACAGTGTTCTCGTCGTTGGTAACGGCTCGCATCGTTCTGGGTTGCTTGTATTTGCTCGGTTGTCGAACTACTGTACTGGCAGAAGAATAACGTCGCTTACATAAAAGCGACGGGTGCTTAGTTCTATGTGTATGTATTTGGCTGTATCCTTGTCCCGCTCTGGCGGCGGCCCGGGGACCTGGGACATCGGTCTGCCGAACGTTGGCAGCCGGAGACTTTGGGAGCCTGTAGGTACAGCCTAATTACATGACCGGGTTCGATGGCACTCATAGCCACCGTGTTTTTGCCACCCAATGTGTGGCTTCAAGACAAACAAGACAAAACTCGCAAAAGTGCTCTGCATGCTGGGTCTGTTGGGCTCCCTCCTTCCGACGATCGCCCTCACGCCCGCGGCAAGTAGTTTTTTCGCAGTGGAACGGTTCGCGGCTCTCTGGGACGGGAAAGACCTAAATTTCAGGTCCTCAAAAGTCGACCGACTTCAGGTGGGATCCACCCGAAATTCAGGCAGTGAAAAGTGAGGTACTTTGTCTCAACTTCAGTAAGTCGGCACTGCTTTTTAAGTCCCCAGTTTTTTCAGTTTTACTTAAATCGGTCGACTTTAGGTGAAACCGACCTGAATCCGAAGCTTTCTCACCTGAAATTCGGAGAATTTTCTTTCCATAGAGTGCTCGGTCAACGTGAACTAGAGATTGAAACGAATAGTCCGGATAGCCGCGCGGGCGGGTCCGTAGATGATGCTACAGTAAGACCAGTTTGGATCTAGCTTAACGTGTCGATCTATCAAGCACTCCGAGCCAAGGTCATGGTCGGCCCTACGTGAGTTGTTTTTGGCCCTCACCACAGTTGTTTCTGCAATTGGAAACGATCAGCAGTGCCTTACTTATAACGTGGAGTGATTTTTTAGGTAGGCCGGTCTATTCAATGAATACGTTGCATACAAATAAACCGGTTTCATTCACGGTTGACACTTGGGCGCGCAAACAGTTGAAAAAAATGTGAGCTCATAACGGTAGAGTAGTCACATCATGTGGATTCATCAAACCTGCTTACTATATAGGTGGCTCCAATCAGTTCAATAGCAATAAACTTAAGGCGATAGCGGGGTTGGGTCCGCGTTCCCGTTCACCTGAGACACTTGACTGTCGGTGAGAACTATAACCAAGGCGGATGTGTCCGAGCTTGAGCCCAACTCCATGACCGAGTACCTGAGCACTGGCGTCGAGCATCCGGCAGTTTTTGCTCAGTCCGGGGGTATTCTTGGACATTGGAGCTCCCCACTGGATATCAGCCCTTGCATAGCTCGTTTTGCATTAGACTTTCTGACGGCGCCAGCTGAGCCAAGTATCTTTACGCTTCTTGCTCTCCTTTACTAATAAGCCTCACACTTGCCAGCATATTTGGTTGACGCTGAACGAGCATTCTCAGGTGGGAGGCTAACGGTTAATCACCTACAGCACCGGATGCCGACCCGGTCGTTGCGAGCTCAAATGGCTGCAGGTTCGTGGCACGGAGTACCACTTACTGCTAGTCTCGGCGCTATAGCCCAGAAACTGGAGAAACACATATGATTTGTCTGTACAATACATGCATATAGTTGCTGCTGGATTCTGTAAGTGGCCGGGCTTGGTGGCTGTGTTATCCCGGATCCATACGGGCGCGCTTAGTAAGCCATGATCTGAGGATTAATCCTCCGAGTGGCTATCCGAACCATCCGTTCTACTCCCTGACTCAGGCTTGTTTACTCGTCCACCCACTTCATCCACACTTGCCTCATCTACACCCGCCCTTAACCATGCCTCCTGCTCATTCCGCCCTCATACGCCCGCGATCGTTTGCTCGTTGTCGCGCCAAGCCGCCTTGACTGTCCCCGCCCGGAGTCCTCGAGCCCGGCAACGGTGCCAATGGCTTTACACGCAACGTCCCGGCTCTGGCTCGCTTACGTTCGCCCTCATGCGCATCTGCGCTCAACATGGGACACTCGGACAGTACGTTTCCCGTTTGCCATGCCTATTCGAACGCTAACAATCCCGCCCGCCCGCTCCAATGTCCTCTTTCGCCTGCGCTCGCGTGCTCATGCCCTTGATTCGCGCTCAGCGCCGACCCCTTCACGTCTCTGGACGCGTGGCTGAACCGCGGTGCGCTCCCAGCGGCCATGCCCTCGCCCTCGTCCCATACTTGCGTCTGTGCCCGCGCCCGCGCCACTAGCCTGCGCGCCACCTCGCCTGCGCACGGCCATGCAGAGTAGTCACAGCGAGCTCATCGTGCGTCGCCTCGTCCCTGCACTAACCGTTCCCTTCCGGCGCAGTTCACCCGCGCCCTGGCTCACTATGGTTCGCTGCGACGCACATGCAGCGCCAGTCCAACTTGCCCGTGTACAGCGCGTGCGGGCGTGTGCCCGTTCACCAGCTGTCGGCGCACATTTTCGCCCGACCGATCCCGTGTTTCCGTGAAACACGTCCCCATGCCCGTCTATGCACCTGCGCACCTACTCCGGTCAAGGCAATCAGGCCGCCATGAACGCCTGTCTCCGTGTCGGGCACAATTTATACCTATACGATGTACGCATTGCCAGTCATTTCTGAATATATAAGCACTATTGTTTATTTCATCACATCATGACGAGCAAAGCCAATGAACAGGGGCCAGCAACCAGTGGTACAATATACAGCGTACTTCACCGTAGACCACGTAGACCATAGGTCTACAGCGTCTACAGGTGGTCTGCCGTATACACCCTTCACATATCGGGGAGGGCTAATATTGGGATTCTACGGTGGACTACCCTAGGCGTTCCCCCTCCTCTTGATGCCCCCCTCCGGCCGAAGCTCCCCCGGTTGGGCCTGCTTCGGCCTGCATCCATTAATCAGGGAGTAAAACGGGTGAATCAAATTCACCCGCGGTCAGTTTTGCTTGCGCTGTACCTCCCGCAATTACAAAGCTCGGCAACTGAAACTCTGCATTCAGAACAAGAGTGGGTTTGTTATGCTGTGGCTACAGATGTGATTGTTTGAAGTCTACTAGCAGGATGATAGGAAGAAAACTAATTTACCCGCGGGTGACTTTGATTTACCCGTTTTACTTCCTATGTAAATCCGGAAAAATGGTCCCGGAGCATACGCTGGGCCATGGGGGATAGACTCGGCGATCGAGGGCTCTTCTGGGCGCTTGAGAGCTCCCTAGAGCCTCTGGAGACCTTTGGAGCATCCAGGTTTATCCCAGAATCCGGAGCATCTGAAGCGCTAGAGGCGGCGATGAACTCGGTCTAGCAAGGCGTGTTAGCGGCCGGATCCTATGAACGCCTATCCACATACTATCCGCTGGACCTCTTTTGCCATAAAATTTTGACGTTCTTCTAAGGCGATGTCAAAAGCTGCTCTGCGTTGTCGGGCCTTGGTCACCTGCGACGCTTTAGCGCTAGCAAGTCCTGCGGCAGCGGCCTCTCCGGTTGGGGCGGCTTCGGCCGTGGCCCCCCCGACCGTGACCTCGTCCATTGGCCCCACCGGGTTACCGGTGATGACCATATCCAACGTGAGCGCCTGCTCAGAGCCCGCAAGTTCACCGATAGTTTGATCTTTAGCGATGGGTGTACCATTCAGCTCGAAGCGAGCAGACTTTCCCGTCAGCTCCTGCTTGACTGCGGCGATGCTGGAGACGCCCCATTCGATCGTAGAAACGAGGGTCCAGCCCCCTACTAGGACTTTTTCAAACGTAAATCAGCCATTCGGACGAGTCAATAAAGCTATTTTCAGACCTGTGTGAGGTGGATCCAAGATTGGTCCGTCTTGCTGGTCCTTACGTACGTTCACAGTTACTTTGATGGCATCTTCTGGGGCCTTGATGGCTGCCTGTTAGGACATTGTCAGCGACCGTAGTCTATGGACGCCAGCCCGCATACCATCCGCTCGTTCGCTTGTTTCGCACGATTCTTGTCTTCCTTCACAGCGGCCTCGAAGTCTGTTCTGCCTTTGATCGCCGCAGCACCTAGCTATGTGGAGCTGTTTGGTCAGACAGCTTAGACTCGTAGGCTGAAAGAACTAACTCCTATTGTTGTAAGGGTTTCGACGGCGGTGGTCATTGCTGTTTGAAATTGTACCGAACGTTCATCCTGGTCATATTCTTGTCCTTCTTTATACAGTATCCAATGTGGTAGGCCTAAAGCGTCGGCGCTGTCATTGGCAGTTTTAGCGGCCCCAGTGAGCACCTTGGATGTCTGGTCAAGCACTCTTGACGAAGATTAGCTTGCTACGAAAAATGGGAAGGAGTTTATGCTTACTGTCCAACTCTCTTAACCCGCTCTAAGTCCTTGGTTTCCGCTGGGCCGTCGCAGTACTTCACCGCTTCCTCACAGAGCGTAATGAGTGCCAACGCTTGAGAGTGGTAGGCCCGCCCGATCTTATCAAGTAATTCCGTCAAATCCACGCATGACAGGCTAGGTACGCCCTTTAAAAGCGAATAAATTCAGTATTAAAACGCCACCAGCGATACAAGACTTACGAAGGCGAGATCAATAAATTCTTGATACAGATCTTGGACTGTTTTTGTTTTTGTCTCAGATGACTCCTCTCCTAGACCTATCAAACCTTCCAAAAGCCTAGTTTTGCCATTCGATCAAGATATGATGTGCTTGAACGGATGCTTTGCTCACCTTTCGGCACTCGAGCAGACCGGTTCAGACCACATATGCTTCAGAGTTGCAACATCTTCAGCCGATTTAGTCGCAAAATGAGACCATCCGCATATCGCCATCATCGATTGAATGACCACTAAAGCCTCCGGCTCCTGATCTGGAGATAAGCCAAACTGAGAGCCTCAGTAGGTCAAATAGAACTGACGCTTGTAAACTTGTTTTTACGACCAAATAGGTTCGCAATTTTGGAGACTTGGTTTGGCAGTTGTTCGAAGAAAGTTCTGAAAGCCTGGGGCCTAAGCTCCGACATTTCAGCACGGTCTTAAACCTGGCTCGTGTTACTAAACACATACGGGCTAGAATCCTCAGGAACTACCCGCAGCTTGATCTCGGACACTAAGTCGTTCAAGAACGCTTGGTCATCACGTCGATATACCTCCTTGAGGTCTTGCGTCCGGTTTGAAACTGCCTGCAATGTCTTGGGTTCCATATTAGAGTGATTCACATAGACCTTTTGACAACAACAATCAACACAAGGCTCACGTTTAGATTACCCTCGTCGTGGAGGGGTTGAAGTTTTTGATGTGTTACATCGCGAGCATTTTTCCATTTTTTGAAATCTTCCCTACAAGCCAGTGGGCTCGAAACGTCAATCAGCTTGTTTGAGCCGATGAAATCATCTCGGTCAAAGCCAATCAAGAGCCTGGCAACGTCAATAAACTCAGCCGGAGTAGGCTCCTGCGGATGAGTTGCGCTCACTTCTCTAATGGTGTCAGGGCCCTCGTCCATTTTGAGAAGGATTCAGGGGTCCCTTTTTTAAAGACATCGTCAATGAGCTGCTGTAGCTCGGCGACAACGTGATGAGCGGTATCAACGAAATGATATGACGCAAGTGTGTTACGGCGAAACGTGGTCACTTCGGACCCAATGAGCTTAACCAAGTACTCGGAAAGGTATAGTGCTGCGGGAGGTTTATCCCGGTCAGACGGTACCGTCATATCGAAGAAGAGGGGGAGGGGAGGGGGCGCAATGTCAGTTGGCATAGTGTACAGTAACGCAAGATTTGGAGTATTCGTTCGATAAGAATGGATACGGGCTCGGACACTGGTCGAATGCTATTAAAATACCTGAGTACAAGGGCATTATTTCTGCCCTTGACTTCTTGAGGCTGAACACAGGTGACGTGGAGCTCGTGTAAATAGCCTCATGAAACATGCTGGGCGGATCGCATGCTTAGTATAGGGGTGAAGAGCGATCAGTTTAGATGCGATCCTCGCATTGAACTTAGTCGCAAGGCAAACCTAACTAGCGCCCGAGGTCATGGCGGCAACGATTCTATGCTAGGTGTATGCGTTCTGACGATCTCAGAAGTCTTAACTCCTTTACTAAATCTCAGCCATCTATGAACGTGTCTGCTATGAGTGGGTTGTAGCCGTTCAGGCGCCGAGATGTTTGGTTCGCACTAGCCAATATCCTCGAAAGTTTAATTTCCCAAGTATTGGGGCCGTTAGGAGGTCGAAGGTGTGGCGGCAGGGGGGGGGGGGTGCGGGAAGTATCTCCTATCAGATTCTCCCAGTGTGGTTAAGGTAAGACATGGTAGTTGATTCGGAAAACAGTGGCGGCGGTTCCTAAACTTAAGCGAACCAGACGTCCTAGTACTATTCTCAAAATTTCTGCGCATACAATAATCGAGTAGACCCTACTGGTGCCGGGAGATGTTTGGTCCGAGGTTATGTGTCAAGCACGAGGATTCCGGCGGCTGTGTGGCCTTAGCCGCGACCTTCTGCCCTCGGTGCCTGCTCCAGCCTCTCGGGGGATTGGCGGAGCCTCGCCCATCTCTTCTAGAACATCTCGAGTCCAGGCACAGAAGATGTGTGCGAGGCGTCGGAGATTGTACACTTTATTTCTTGTCGGTGTAGGCTATCACCAGTATGAGATCTAAGCGCGAGATAGACGTAGAGGCAGCTTCGATAGGAAATGCGTGCTGAGCACACGACGCCAACATGTGTGGGGTCCACGAGGTGGCAAGATCGATCGGAATAGACGTCGGATCGCCGCAATATGTATATCGCCAGTGCCATGAATGGGGGCGCAAGTTTATTTCGAGGGACTCGGGATATTCCATCTGGCACAATCACAGGCGTACCTCCGTGTACTCTGACTTTGACAACCCTGAGACAGTAACATTCCTGCAAGACAGAAGGTGTCAGCACAGCTCGGCTACAACACAACTAGGTTCGGGTGGCGCCGAACATCATCACCGCCACTCAACGCGTGCCTTCAATCTGAACCAGACAAAACTCACAAGAGTGCTCTCCTTGCTAGATTTGTTGGCTTTCTACATCCGAGCGGGAATGTCCTCACATATGCGGGAAAGAAATTTGAGTTTCCAACATCCTTTGGAAGCGCAACAGGCCGTCGGTCGACGTAAATTGGACGCGGTTGCGAGGAAATGCAACATCTGAGGAACTGGTATATATGATTCATACGCGAAGAGCGCAAGACTCACGTCGCCCAACCCCTTTCCGATCACAAAATCCACTAAGATGCGAGTTCTGCGCCTTCCTGCTCCTTCACGGTAGTGATTCGGCTCGCCTGGCACAGTGCTTCTTGTTGAGTGGAGTCGCGAGCGGTTTCGATTGTCGTTTGATACCTCTAGTGTGCGGGATGGACAGTCCTTCTGAATCGGTGCTAGAGAGGAACCTCTCGCTGTGCCACTAATCGCTGGAGTGATTGGTTCGGGTTGGGAGCGATAGACGTTGGATGCCAAGAGAACGGTTAAAACGGCTAGTGAGAGACGAAAGAAACAAAATTTCAACGGTCTGGCCCTCTTTCTCCATTGCTCGCCTCTCGATCCACAGCTCGCACAGCCTTAGCGTCATTCAAGTTTTCAACTTCCTTGCCCTTGGCTCGCAGTTTTTCTTGGTAGTATTTTTTCGCCTTCCCCCTCATCGTGTTCCATACTAGCAGTTCCTTTGGCGTTGTTCGTCTGGCCGGAGCGGTTTGGGCTGGACGGGCTGGAGGCTTTTGTGAGCCTAGTGAGCGTGGCATGTGCGCGGACCCGCAGGTGGGTTGGGAGAGACTATAAATCGGTAAATTATTTCGACTTGACTAGCTATGGTACGCAGTAAACGGCGTGTAGGAAGGATCGGCGAACTGGGCGACCCGGTTGACAATGGACGAGAGAGAGGATAGAAGCTAGCATACAAGGCGCTTTTGAAACGTCACATTCGTTCACCCTTTGGCTGTTGTTGAATAGTCGAGAAGTGGCTTGCGGTGAGCAGAAGAGTGGACTACGGAGTAAAGTTCGTCGATATCACTGATCCTTGATACCAGAACAAGTTTCCTAGATCTCTCCATCTGCTCCTAATTATTGTCAACGTTATAAGTTTGACTTTCGAAGAGCCGAGCTATGCACACAAGATCGTCTTTGTCGCGGCGGGGAGTGGAGATGAGGTTCCCGGTGTGCCTGAAAGGGGTTAGCCGACGCCGGATGGGGTCCTTTCATCGTGCTCACCGGTGTCCTTGTCGCTAACAACACCTTGTGTCGTCCTGGGCTATTCGTGTTTGTGCCATTACTGTCGTTGAATCAAGGCGACGCTTACACACGTGATGCTCTCTCGAAATCACGTGTCTCGCCACCATCCATGCTGCGCCACCACCGTTGGTGTCAATCTCTATATTGATCGTGATGTCGAGTGGAGTCAATCTGTTGTCAGTTTCGACCGCTCTCCTAGGAGTATATGCTAGTTTGGAGAAGCATTATACTACGGTCGACCATCAAATTCAACTATTTTTATGCGCAAACTGCAAGTTTCACTTTATAAATATAAGACTTGCGGTCACTAAAAGGTTGACAACTGGCATCTAAAGAGGCCGATAACTATACACATAATCACGGCGTTCGAATTGTCGCAAGTCCAAGTTCGGAACAGAGTTGATCAATCTGAACCACACGTCTGGGGTAGGGTTTGACCCGTCAACCCAGCAATTAAGTAGCCATGTCCATAACAAGAAAGAAACCGACATCAGATTCGCAAACCGCAGTACATACAAGGAGCTCAACATTCAGATAGATTCAAACAAGCAAAATTTCGACCGCTATTCCTTCGACCCACGATCACATTTGTGGAGGTGCCGGGTCAGGTTCGACGCTCGATTAGACACATGTTTACACCCTTTGTTTGGGCACGGAAACACTAGAAACTAACATCAGTCTCACCAACTCCAAGTCGACCATGAAATTCACTTACGTGCCAAGCCACGATGAGCGTACATATGCTCCTATAAACATGATTGGATATATTTTCCTGATAATACTTGAAGCCAAATACTCACCTTGAGCTCCGAAGGTCGCCGCTCCTTCTTCTCGCACCATGAGCACTTGAGCTTCACCAACGACGGCCCGGAGCCGCGATGCCTGCGTTGGGCCGTCAGCGAGTCGACATACTTGTCAATCTCAGCCTTGATCTCGAACGCCTCTTCCACTAAGGGGGGACTCGGGAACGCCGAGGGGTGATCTGGGCCGACTGGCGCACCGACGGGGACAAGCGCGGTCAAGCTCGACAATAGGGGAGAATACACACTCGACCCATCGGACGCGAGGCTCCAGTCGGACCCACTTGAGTCGGTCAAGGCGGGCGAGAGGAAAGGGGTGGGGAAGTCTGGCGGCGGTGAGGCTGTATTACCAAGGGTTTTAATACAATCAAGTCAAGAGTTTAGGCTGGAAGCTTACCAGATACATGGCTATCCACGGCTGGGGACCCGAATTCGATAGGCATTATAGGCGGGTCAACTACGCAGATGACATGATATGTTAATACGGTGAGAACCGTATTCCAACCCCTATAAAAGAAAGTGAAGCGCAGTGGAATGGGAGCGCATATCGGACTCTCGAGGTAGGCACACTAAGACGCTAAGATCGCTATGTATTGCTGTAGATTTGTATGTAGGTACATCGGTTTATATACAAGTGAACCGGATAAATCGAAGTGTGTAATCTACGAGGTACACAATAGATGAGATACATGTGAATATGCACACAAAAGATAGAAGTACATCGCGTAGAACAAAAGCGAGTACAATACTCCCCCTAACCGAATGGTATGGTAAAAGCATACATGAGGTTGAAAGTATAAGCTGTACAAGCTAAAGAGGGATTCGTGTAAAAATGGAAATGAATGATAACGAGTGATATAAAATCAAAGAGGACAACAGTCCGAAACTAAATCAAGATGACAAGCATATAAGCATATAAAACTCCCCCTAAGCCTCGGAGACGGCGAAGTAAAACAATAAGAAGAATATGCCGAAAGTGACAAGATTTCGTGCCGAGTGGACGCGCCGAAAGGGCAAATGTATGCGTCGATGAAATGAATCGGCGGCCGGACTCCGATCTCCCCTTCACTCGGTGCGAAAGATTGCGCACGAGGAGTACAAAAGAAAATTAAGCGTCGGAAAGACATTGACGACAAGAGGGAGGGAGAAACGTCGTAGACATTGGGCTGGGCGAAAAGGGAGAAAAGGCGTTGAGACGCCATAAGAGAGTAAAAGAACGCCTCCGCCCGGGCCGACAAAGGTCGGCAGTGTGCTAGGCTTAGTAAGCGGGTTCGGCACCATTCTGGGCCTTCCCCATATCTCCCCCTCACTGGTCCGAAAGCTTGCGT
>WSTH01000019.1:0-62984 GCA_019616345.1 Ceratobasidium sp. 395 | reverse complement strand
TCCCTCGCCCTGACCTGGTTGGACTCTGCGCATCCTGTTTTAAGGTGTTGCAGTTTTATTTGTAGTTGGGCTTGACACTGTGTGGTATGGGTGGGATTTGGTGGTGATGGTACGCTGCAAGCGCGAGACGCGATAACCGTGTTTCAAGGCCGCACAAGGTAGGTGAGCTAAATAGAGCCATACATGCCACATCAGATTTTTAGTTCCGCACTTCTTCCGCACGCTCGCTGCGTCAACACTACCAACCACCACTAACTTTCCATCATCCGCGTTTTGTTTGTTAGCTATCTCTTCTTCACCAAATTTAACTAGCCTCCTCTCCTAAACTAAGTCTGCCGGACTGAAGGTCTATCGTTAAGCCAACAATATCTGCACAAGGTAGCCAGAATGATCTTGATTTCTGTAGGCTTTGATGATTTCACAACTTCTCGTGCTATGATTACGCTTCTTGAACCTCAAACGACGGGAGAAAGCTCACGGTAACCTCATGACTGTTGACTAGAACAACCTGGACCTGGACCGCCATCCTTGGACCCGCTGATGCCCTGGTTGTGGAAAAGAGCAAGCCAGCTATTAGAGGTCATACTCTCCGTTGTTGCTTTTACTCCTAGCCTCTAGGTCTCGCCGCTATTTCGGAATTCTCGGTCAACTTTTCTTTCCTTGGTCTGAACCATGTTCCAAATATTCTCCTACTCTCGCTACGGCTTAATGGCCTAATGCAAGCTTGGTGGGCAAAAGATTCAACCGGGTGGCACTACTATAGCAGACCGGCCAGTTGTCAACGTTGAGCTAATTACTCAAAACATCAGGAAAACTGGTGGGAAAAGATTAACCGAAATTAGGTTTAATTTACCCTAATTCACTGATTACGGGGGTTCTGGACTCCCCCCCTTTCCTTAACCTCAATTCAGAGTCCTATGTCCTAAATTTACCTCAATTTACCCAATTTACATCAATTTTGGTCAATTATGCCCCAGGTCTGGGCTGGCCAGAGACTGTAAATTTTGTACCAGACAGTCCTTGTAGGCTACTACTGCCTGTGGGGAGGCTTCCAGGGGGGGTTTGACCTCTCAGCCCTGGATTTACTGAATTTAGCCCAATTTAGGGGAATTTATTGAATTTATCAAAATTTAGTGAATTACATCAAATTATAAACCCCAGTTGTAATGAAAAATCCTGTTTTTCCTGATGAAAGAACCTGAATCCGCTACATCACCAACCACACTCCCACTTTTATCAGATGAGCCGAACATTTTGTTACGAGGTTGGACCGATCTATTTTGGGATGTAACAAACAGCCCTACACTATTGCGGTCCCCAGCCCGGTAAGCCTGGTCCGTCCCAAACTCCTCGTCACCAACTGATATTTACGATTCGCAGGCTCAAGTTTCAGAAAATGCTTTCCCCCCTGTCGGCCAATCCGAAAAAGAAAAAATTCTGGCCCCAACAGTTTGACATTCAATGGACTAGAGGACGTCTTTAGATAATGTATTTTGGTCTCAAAAGATCCAATTTGAGCTATTTGTCGCATAAATGAACCTGCCAATACGTTCTTTTGCGCTGAATATAAGCCAATGTGTATGAATTCAATTATTCAGCATTTCTGCTCCTAAGCGGCCCGATAACGCCCAATTTAAACTATCTAGTCGTACTCCACACCCAAGGAAACCCCTATGCACCACTTATACAACTCACAGATGGGGGACATCGAGTGTCCAACGCGCCCTCCTCAGCACTTAGGGCTCGGGGTCAAACCGGATATTGCATACCGGTTTCAAACAAACACTTACTTACGTGTGTTTGAAACACTTAGTCACGGTTTCTAACCGGTTTTGCTGGAAAGTTCCACGTGCCTCGAGGCACTTAGTCAGCTACATGTATAATACACCCAGAAAATCGCATTTGCCACTTACTTTTTGCCACCACACCTCTTCCACCCAATGTCCACCTTACAATCTCCTCCGAGTGCTCAAAGCTCATCCGGCCAAGCTCAAATCGACCCACGGCTCCTTGAGCTATTGCAACACCTTCGCAATCTGCCCGACTCCCTCCCCAATCGCCCCGGCATATATCCATTCCTTGGATTCACGCTCGAACCTCATAATATCAATCATTACGGCTCGAAACAGAAAGCTTTGGACCATGAGCTTCAGCTGGTCTTTGGCTCTCGCGCTGCCGGTAGTGTAATAGAATTTCGGGGCCACGGCGGGTCGTTAGAAGCAATTGTACATACCTTTTACAAATACATAGACGGGGAGAGTGGAGATAATCAAGTCTTGTGGAAATGGGTTGAAGATTTGACGCATGCGGCACTTGAAGCATCCAAAACAGTAAGTAATTTGATCAGCACCGAGAAACGTAGGTGATCTAACTGTTCTTACGTCAGGAAAAATGGGGTGTTAAGTTTCAGCCAAACTGAGTGAAATTTAGCTAAATTAAGGGATTTAGAACTTTAACGACCCCCCCCTTTTCGTTCAGCCAAATTTACCTAAATTTGCCTGGGGGGTCCTCAATTTAGGTAAATTTAGCTAAATTTACCCTGGATTTAGGAATTTCCAATTGTGCCAGATCTGTCTCAAAACACTTTTTTGGCCTACTAGTGTATGCTGGGAGGGCTTAGGGCGTGTCTGGTGGCTTCTGGCACCAGATTTATGGAATTTAGGTTAATTTAGCTAAATTTAGCTAAATTTGCTAAATGGCCTAAATTCAGGTAAATTGAAACCCCAGATCTAAATGAAAGGGGAGGTTTTTCCTGACGTAAACTGTTATAGGCTTCGAGTGCACCAAAATTGAAGGCACGTACTAAGCGCAGGGGTCGTAAATCAGCCCGCGTACCTACATTCAAGCCATCAGCGTCAAAGTTAAAAGCAGCTAAGGCCAAGAGTGCTGTTCGAGTAAGTTACTGCTACCTACTTGAAAATTTTTACTTACCTTTATCTTCTGCAGTATCCGCACGATCCAGCTGACCTTGAAGACGATCCAATCGACGCCGAGCCGTTACAAGGCCGTGTGCGGAGCGAGCTTTTAGACAAGCTTGTTATCCCGTGTCACTCGATTATCGATCCCTCGCATTTACGGGTTCGATGTCGTGGAACTGGCTGTGGATGGTCGTGGTGCGAGCCGCGTCAGACTGGGCGAATTTTGCAGCACTCTGTCCGCTGTTCCGGCCTCGATGAAGCCCTACGCACTGAGGCTAAACAGCAAGGAGCTGCTTTGTCGCTCGCATCGAAGCTTCAGGTTGCCACAGACGATAACGACCTATCTAGCATACTAGCAATCGGAGAGACCCAGTTAGAAAAAAATACGAGAATCAATCATGCGTTACTCAAATGGTTGTGTGACCGTATGGTTCCTCCCTCTGCGGTAGACTGCTATAGATGGAAGGAGCTCGTCAATGCGCTAGACCCCAACGCGAACACTGCATCCGGGACAACTATAGCTAACACTTTTGTCACAACCGAAGCTGCATTCGTCCACCAAAAATCAGTCGAATACCTCTCACAACAAGAGGGATTAACGCTCTCATTCGACGGAGGCACAACCCGGAAACATGAATCGGTGTACACCATTCATGTTACACCTCCTTCAACTCGCGAGCCTCACCTGATGGAGGGGAATGAAGCATCCGGACTCTCGCATACAGCGGAACATATCTGTAAGGTCTTAGATAAGGTAAGGATGCGCATATATTCTGGTTCTAGTGGCATTGTACTTACTCATATCTCCATAGACCTTACAGGAGATTGGACCAGAGCTATTCGCATCAATTGTCTCCGACAACGCAGGAAACACTCGCGCAGCCCGTGAGTTAATAAAGCGCCAGTACCCCTGGATTATTGCGTTACAAGATGCTCGTCAGGAAAAATGGGGTGTTCAGTTTCAGCCAAACTGAGTGAAATTTAGCTAAATTTAGGGATTTAGAACTTTAACGACCCCCCCCCTTTCCGTGTAGCCAAATTTACCTAAATTTGCCTGGGGGGGTCCTCAATTTAGGTAAATTTAGGTGAATTTACCCTGGATTTAGGAATTTCCAATTGTGCCAGATCTGTCCCAAAACACCTTTCTGGCCTACTAGTGTATGCTGGGAGGGCTTAGGGCATGTCTGGTGGCTTTTGGCACCAGATTTATGGAATTTAGATCAATTTAGCTAAATTTAGCTAAATTTGCTAAATGGCCTAAATTTGGGTAAACTGAAACCCCAGATCTTAATGAAAGGGGAGGTTTTTCCTGACGCTTGCCACCTGCTCAACAACACTGCCAAAGATATCGGAGAACTGAGTTATTTTCAGCCTTGCATTACAAAGCTCAAGACTCTTATTACCCATTTCCACACCTCTTCCAACGCTGCTCGGCATCTTGCTTCTCTACGCGTACTATACCACATCGCTCGAGGACTTGCTGCAATTGGAATAACCCGATTCGCCACCTACTACTATGCTTCGCTCTCAACCTTGCTCTGTTTCCCTCTGATTCGTGAGCTACTTTCTTCAGGGGTTTTAGATATCAAGCCGGTAAGTGTTTAGACAAGCTGTGTAAAATATCTTAGCTAATATTCTGAAAATAATAGAGCTCCCCCATCTACTGGATGCTAGATCGTGCAGAGGTTCAGGCGTTTGAAGAGCAGCTGCAGTAATTGGTTGCAGTTCTCGAACCGTTTGCTCGAGCGATCAAATGCCTAGAATCGACCCATTCCACTCTCTCTGATGTCTATTTGTTCTGGCTAGCTATCCTTGCTCGGTTTCAACATCTATTCAAGCACAATACTTGGATATCAGGAGTCGGGCTACCTAGTTCAGTTATCCAAGATATCACTAGTATCCTTAATGGCCGACACATCGAGATGTTTCACGGCCCTGCTGGGGCGGTTTATCTCAGCGCCTTTCTCCTTGACATTCGTACGTTTCAATCTATTCCTACAGTGCGTTCTCGACTGACATGTCAAATCATTTCAAACAGGCTATCGAGACTCTGAGATCTTTGTGCGTCACTCTGCAAAACTACATACCGAGCACTGGAGTAGCCATCAGATGCCGATTGGCACAAACCGGCTCCCTGACTACGATCTGCGCGGGTCATTCCCTGCGTACATGCTGGCTGGCGATTATCTGGTCCAGCTTTTAGCTCACATTTACAACAAGGACCCCGACGCGACGCTCTTTTCTCGATATGCGAGCTGGGACGAGGTCGAAATAGCCTTCCGTAACCAGTTTATCCTATATACCCGAGGACTCAGTCCTTTTCATCAAACCCCGAAACCCTCGACCGAGCACCTGGATTGGGAGTCCCTTCGTTCAGTTCCTTCAGCAGACATTCTTGCCCATCTAGGATCTGTTCTCGCAAGTATTGTTCCAAATTCGATGGCTGAGGAACGCTCGATGTCCACACTCACCAAACTCAATTCGCCTGATCGAGCGTCGCAAAAGGTTTCAACGTTGATCGATATGGCGACCATCCGTCAGTACTATAAGCGCGAAGAGAACCAGCTCCTTCAAGTAAGTTTCTGTCGTTGTTCAAAATGATGCATATAAACTAACATACAAAAAGATATTACGCCCTACATTCCCGACCGTTCGATTCACTGAATTGCCTCGAATCGAAAAAAACTCGCCGGCGCACGAGCCAGTTGAGCCGTCCGACATCGAGAAACAGCATACAATCGATGCTTCGGAGCACATTGAAGATGTACTATCACTCGGAAAGCCTACACATGGCGAGGACGAAGCAGCGCCAGCGCCACGAGGGAATGGTCAATATTTTGAGGTGGAGGTCACTGACGGTATCTCCTTATCGTCGAATATGCTGATAGGGATGATTTCGGACCGTTCAAATGCTAACACCGGGACATCCCGCCCACCTGAACTACCCCCCACTGTGCACCTACCGCCGGCAAAGCGGCAAAAGGTTGATTTCAAGCGGGTCGAATTTTAGATTTCGAATTTGTAATTAGTCTGACTCATCAATGTAAACCGGTTTGAAACCATGACTAAGTGTTTCTTACAACGTGGGTTTTCGGTTTGAAACCCCGCAAACAGTTTCTCCCCGAGCCCTACGAAAAATGGCTGCCCCACGTGATTACAAGTTTTGCGTCATTCTGCTCCTGGCCGCCATCACTGTACTTGAGCTCTCGATCGATTACTCGATGATGTCAACGATTGAAGCGCCGGTTGCATCAATCCTATTTATTCTCTGCCCTCCTCGTTGAATACAACGACTCCGCGGTCGTGGCCCATCGAACTCTGGATATTCACGACAATGCCCCCTGTTCCTAGTGGCTCTCCTGCAACCTCGGAACCCGTTCCCGCACACTATGTTCATACAACGGCCGGCCATTTCGTTGATACCGCTGGTCGCGTGCTCCTCTTTCGTGGAGCAAACCTGTCTGCCGCAAAGACACCGGTAGATCGACTTACCCACCGGGACTCGAGTTTCTGGGAAACCGCTGAGGCAGGCGGCGAAAGCTCCATCGGTCGACCGCTGAATATCGATGACGGAACCGCCGATATACACCTTGGCCGTCTTCGTAGCTGGGGATTTAACTGCATTCGGTTTGTGTTCACGTGGGAGGCCATCGAACACGAGGGCCCGTGAGTCAACTCCTCTTCTCCTATTGCTGACTTTGCTTAGTCTACGTTTCGCGATCTAGCGGAAAATATGATCACGAATATATCGCGTACACGATTCGAGTTCTGCGGCGATGTAAAGAGTTTGGATTCCGGGTGTATATGGATCCCCACCAAGACGCCGTAAGTTCAATATCATTATTCGTTCCGTATGTTTTTGCTAATCCTCTTCAGTGGTCCCGTTACTCTGGCGGATCTGGCGCGCCTTACTGGACTCTGATCGCATGTGGACTCAATCCTCGCCACTTCCTTCCAACCGAAGGCGCTCTCCTCCACTTCGAACATCCCGATCCCGATTCGTTCCCCGCTATGATTTGGGGAACGAACAACGAACGCTTCGTCGCCCAGTTGATGTTCACTCTATTCTTCGGCGGTCGAGACTTTGCGCCACGCTGTGTCATCGACGGCGTGAATATCCAAGACTGGCTCCAACGACATTTCATCAACGCCTGTGGTGTTCTAGCCGATGCCATCCGAGATGCTGGTGACCTGCTTGACGTCTGTGCTATAGGATGGGATAGTCTGAACGAACCCGGAGCCGGGCTTATCGGCATTGAAGACCTTCACACGGCGTCGGAGTAATCTCTCAAACAAGGCACCCATCCCACCCCCGCCCAAGCTATCCGGTTAGCCAACGGTATCTCCCAAAAGGTCAAAACCTACACGATAGGAATGTTGGGACCTAGGCGATCTGGCTCTCAAACTGTCGCCCCAAAAGGTCAAACAGTATGGAGCAAACCGGAGACAGAAGAGGATGCGGGCGACGGATCGGGTGATCGAATTAGTCGGCGCTGGGGATGGAGGCGGGCTGCATCGTGGCCGTTGGGGGAGTGTATTTGGGCTATGCACGGCGTCTGGGCGGTGGACCCCGACTCCAAAGGCGAGGGATCGATACTCAAGTCCGAGTACTTCAAGTTCCTTCCGTCCGATCCTGGACGCACCGTTAACTTTATCGAGGACTATT
The DNA here is from genome assembly GCA_019616345.1 of Ceratobasidium sp. 395. Classification (NCBI taxonomy): domain Eukaryota; kingdom Fungi; phylum Basidiomycota; class Agaricomycetes; order Cantharellales; family Ceratobasidiaceae; genus Ceratobasidium; species Ceratobasidium sp. 395. The sequence goes on along the minus strand of WSTH01000019.1, from coordinate 55,400 downwards.
GGCGACCGCACTGGCGAGCGTATAGCTCACGGGTTCGACAAGCACATCCCGAAGCGATTTTCTTCCTGCAACCGTCCGTGTTCGCTCCGCCTCCGAGTTTTGAAGAGCAGGATCTGAAGAGTCGGGCGGCTTATAGCGCGCACTTCTATGATGCTCTTGCGGTACGATTGCGTTTTTCTTCTCTTTGAACATTCTCTAACAATTCTTCAATAGGTAATGACTCGTCGGTGGAACTTTTTCAACGCCGACGCTCTCGGACTGATGCGAGGCAAATACTCCTCCGTGCTTGGCACGCTCCGAATTGGTAGTAGCGCAATTCGAAACGTGATGCGGGACCAGCTCAGGATACTTAAAGACGATCCGCCTAGTATTTTTGGGCCGTACCCGACCATCATCGGCGAGACTGGTGTTCCGATAAATCTGTACTCGAAACAATCGTACCAGACTGGCGATTATACAAACCAAACAAAGGCACTAGACTGTAGCCTTAACGCAGCGGACGGATCGAACGTGCTCAGCTGGACGCTATGGAATTATACACCAGACAATACACATGAGTGGGGCGACGGGTGGAACCTGGAGGACTTTTCTATCTGGAGTCCAGACGACGCTAAAACATATCCTCCTATCGATACCTCTCCCAAGTGCGATATACCCACCAACCGGCTATACGAGTTTATCACCTCCGGCGCTCGCGGGGTAGGCGCTTTCGCTCGACCTTGGCTAATCGCAACCGTGGGGACGCCAATCCATCTCGAGTTTGATATCGAGAAAGCCAGGTTTGAGATGCGTGTTCGAGTTGCGCCGGAGGATCGATGCGAGCGAGAGGAAGGGAAGGAGGAGCTTGGGACCGAGGTTTATATTCCTCTCGTACATTTTGCGACGGAATCCGTGTTCAGGGGCGACAGCGATAACGGAGAATTGGGTTCGAAAGCAGATTCTCCTTCACCTCGGCCTGAAGACATGCTATCACCCACTCGATTCGATTCCAATCTTTCAGCTATGTCCTCTATCCAAACCCTAAGTTCTGTCGGGACACTCGCTAAATCCGAGATGTATGCGCTCGAAGTCAACGTATCCGCAGGACGATGGTACATGGATGGTCAGGTGTTAAGGTGGTGGTATGACGTGTCGAAGAAGGGAAAGAAGGAGGTTACGATAAAGGTTCCGCGCAAGGGTGGTCCGATCGAAGGTGTGATGAGAGGATTTGGAGTAAACAGAACGGGGAATACGAAAGGCGGTATTTGCGTTATCGCTTGATCCTGAGTTGAACCAATCTTACGTTTCGATCTCGAACCGACATTTACTAACTTTGGTTTTGTTTTGGCGATCGACTAGACCGCGTGTCCGAGGCCTGGGTAGACCTTTGTGTAACTGGAGAACGGACATGTTCGCGAGAGGAAATGGCTAACTTTCTGTCTTTTGGAATGGTTTGGGTGATTCGCGTACATTAGGTGGTGGTGATTTATTTCGAAGATATCGACTCTGATACGGCGTTTTCAACTCCAGGCATCTTCCCTCCAGAGTTGGTATACCGTTACTGTGTTTTGCCTCGTTCTTGACCATCTTCCACCACGTCTTCTTTCCCTTTCTTGTCCGCGAATCCTCTCAATTTAATATGGGTCTACATCGAAGCTGGAACAGCACGATACCGGTACACCCTGTGGATATCATATAGGATTCGCCTGGAACTCTGGATGAATAAACAATATTCAACATTTTTGACGTAGTCTGAAAGACCGGAAGATGTCCCTGATATTGATCAAGGGTGTTTGGCGAAGCGCGTGTGAGGCCTCAGTTGTCAATTCGGTATCTTTCCAGAGCAGAGTTTACTCAATAGGAGGTTCAGGCCGGGAGACAGACACGTTTGGAAGGATGTTACGTAAGCCGTGGCACCAAATAAATCCCGCTGGGCCAAGCGGGATCAAAAATTGTCGGAGTTTTGGCATCCCAAGGGACCAAAAAGGAAACGTTTTGAGACAATCTTACTCAATCTTTTGCATGATCATCAAATACGTGTGCTGCTCCGCAGTTATTCAAGCGCACCGATGCATGGGTGCCTATTGAGCTTATTATACTTTGATATTGAGCAGCTGTTTACGACAAGGCTAGGCTAAGGAAGCACGAGAGACACGGATATTAGTATACCGTATGTACAGGGCGTGAAGCTCGAATCGACTTGCAGACTCGACTCGCAGACGAGCACTTGCACACATTAATCGAGAGACTTGTCGGGTAACATACATATTCGGATATCCACGCACCTCAATCACTCGTCCTGCTATGCATCCAAACGTCCCGGTGCCTGAGAAGGATACTGCCATGACACCACGGCTCCGAGACCCTTATGACGCTTCCCAAGTCCTCGGAGCTATCTATACCCGCCACCTATCTCCACTTCATACCCACCATGAGCACAAACGCATCACTAGGAGCATGTAGTGATGTAGATACCAAAGTCCAAGTTACGGGCTATACTCGAGTGATGGGTGATTTAGGTACGCTTTGGTGCCCAGAGTCGATAATCCATCTTGAGTCAGTGTATTGTACATTGTCTGAGCGAGACGCCGTCTGAGGCCACGAAGGAAGAATTAGGAATTGGGACTAACCAAATATCCGAATGGGAGTTATCTACAGGAGTACGGCTCGGAGCTTTGGGATGTACGAAGCCAACCGAGTGAGAAGCCCACAGGATCGGAGGGCGTAGCATGACATGAAGGCGGTCGCAATCTCAAGCGCAAACAATAGTCGTATGAGGTCGAGGTGTGAGAGTTTGAAGGTAGAACCATTGGCTTGCTCTACCGGCGAGTATGACCGGAAGAAAAAATTAGCCTCCGCCATACTGGATAATCATGCCTAGATACGTATCGACGCGGAGGGGGTGTGAGACCGAGGCTGGCGAGAACCAGAGCTTGCCTTGTGTTTGGATCTAGGGTGTTGATCAGAATTGGTGGCGTTAACGACGTAAAGATAAATGTTACCAAAGCTTTCTTCACAGCTATAGTATTTGAACTCCAAACTACCTATGCTATTTGATTGTCGGGGAGCATGGCAGCGGCGGGCTGTTGAAAATGTTGTGCTTTAGCCGAAAGATGTTGTATATTTATTGCGGTTATGAATTAAGAACGAGGAGGTGCAAGCGAGGGCGCGAGCGGGAAATTGAAGACGGAGACGATATTCAGCCGAGTTTCCGAGCCACCGGTGTCCAGCCTACGCAGTCCTGGCCGAACCGCTGGAGAGGGGTAATGGTCGGAGCCGCGAAGATTTGTAGTAGCTCGGCGCTTGTGGATCCCTAGTGCTTGTTACTGTTTGCGACCATAACAAAGACTCGCCCGCTTCAACGACGTCACCTCCCGCACACATAACCACAAACCGGCATCCTTTTGTAGTCCACCAGGCAGCGAGAAGGAATACTTGAGTCTGAGATAAGCTGTTGGTTACTTCGGCGCGCTAGGAACGAGATCGACTGTTTCTGGAGTCTATAGACTGCCCTCGTAATCGCCAAAGACGACCGGACACCCATCACACTTGACGAAACAACCAGGCCTCCTGGCTCAACCAAACAGCCTACAGCTCCTACTCTTCATCTCGGCGTAGACCGGTGATATACTAGAAACGAACGAGATGGATACTACCGCCTGGGTGGGATCTTGACCGTCGACGAATATTAGGGCGAGGGAGTCTATGTGGCGCCGTGTTTTGCCGCGAGTTTTTGGGTAATCTGATGAAAGAGTCAGAGGGAGGAGTCTTGAAATGTTTCTAAGGTGAGTTTTTGTTCGTTCGATTCTTAACCTATACGACGAGCCGATGCTGATGAATAGTGGTTGACTCATTCTAGTCAGTTAAAACCCTAGAAGCGGACCGGGGATCGGTATACTTGAGGAGCTTGTGTCTCTAGTATGCGCCGAGTGAAGTCCAGTGGCTCGATTGGATACATTCGGGCTCATTTCATCCGACGTTTGTGTCATGGTCATCAGCGATCGATCTACGTGGGGAACCAGCTCGTCGAGTCTGCCGAAACTAGAGCTCGGTAAGAGAATGGGCTCGAGTCACCGAGGCTAAGGCCGTGCTCGAGGCACTCTACGAGCAACGAGGTGGATATAGACGGCCGCCAGTCACGGATCGTCAATAACGTCCCCGAGTGCTCTTGTTGCGCAGCCCTTGCGGCATTGCTTCAGAGGCATCTTCAGCGCAAATGTTGCGAGCCACTCGAAGGAGTCACCCACCTCGGTCATGGGCGGTATACTCAAGTATGTTTGCTCTCGTTCGCGAATACTGTACTTCGAATGACGCTTGCTTACGTTTTCCATCGTTACCTATTTAGGATTATGGCTGAGCCTAATTCCACCGACGCTCACGACTCGGCATGCCTAAGCTACTAGTAGCTTGTCTTCGTCCATCGAACTACGCGTTACTGTGGGAGATTTCCGGTAACTGACGGATTTAGGGACTTTTCGTCGACCCGGTGTCAATCCTTCAGAGAACGCGGTGTCCCATCTAGGTAAATCATCATCAGCTCGATACGTTATTTTCCCATTCTTATCCTGAGAATAGCGGACACTACGTTCTTCTTTGCGTTAACCGCGGCCGAAAAAACCCAGATTCATTCTCCGAGGTGACCAACGAACCAACCACCAAGGCTCTTTAGTTTAGGTTGCCACCCATGCTAACACCTTTTCTCGATGCTACAGGCTAAACTCGCTACTCGAGGACTTAGGGAATTGAGAGGGCTGGGCTATTTCCGGGCAGAGAGAGAGATGACTACGACGAGACTGTTTCAATTTGGTGAGTGATCGTTCCAGTGCCGTGAAAACACTTGACTCGAATTTTGTGATATCATGATGGCCGAATTGGCCTTTGTCGGGTTTGCGTATCAATGGCTGGGATGGATTTGTGGAAGAGTGAATATGGCGCGAGTTCCAACGGGTGGTTATGATCGACTGGTCTACGCTCTGAGGAGACTTGCGGCGCGAGCATTTCGAGCGAGAGCGGCCCCTTGCGTGGGCACCAAAATCTAAACGAGGTTCTGCGTCCGGACAACTACCCCGCAATCATCTTTGTATACCATCAATCTTTCCCTCCATTTCACCCCAAGTCCCTCTTCGCTTTGTCCTTGTGCCTCCTTCATACACAACTCTTTCCAAACTGAATGGCGAGATTGTCAGTTTATATAGATAGATGAAATGCCGCTATGGGTTGTAATTGATCTCGCAGAATACGATTTTGGCCAATTTGATACATCCTGAACGAGCACAAAAACGATCAATATAAATACTACTGATGGGCATTGGATTTGGAGGCTGTGACGTGCCCGTCGCGAAATCGATATCCTTTCAATGGTAGGATGGCTCGTAGCTGGGGGCTATAAAACAGGAACAAATCCCGTCTACAATGATCATGACGTCAGCATACTTTGGACCAAATAAATCCCGCTGTGCAGAGCGGGATCAAACCTTAACACATTGAGGGGCAGCGGTGCGTATCATCAGTTCAAACTCTAATTTATATCTTCCGTTATACTCAAAGCCCTAGATGTCAAGTTTCTCTCTCACTCAATGCTTCGGAACAAGCCATGATAGTCATTCTTGTAAGTTACAAACAATTGCTCGAGAAAGTGCCGTACGTTTATATAATAAGACGCACCGGTGTTCGAGACCCACCATCCTCCCAAAATCCGTACTATCACCACTCGATGGATTGTCCTACGCTTGTCTCCCTGTCACGTTCATCTCAAACAACCACACCCGAATGAGCAGAAACTGACGGCTCGGGCGAAGTTCCACCAAAAAGACGAATGGAGCAATCAGATCACCTTTTCATGCTATGTTTCTGCCTGACGGGTGTCTCAAATTAGTATTGTAGACAAATCCTACTGAAATATGACTTACAGCATAGAACGAATCCACCAACTGGTGAATTTAGGTTATAGGCTGAAAGACAAGCGATTAGCACAAGTGCGTATCGAGAATTGCGCGATTCGACTCACTGGATCAGATCTCTAGAGCTTAAGTTGTCAGCTAGACGGTCCTCTCATCGGCAATAGAGAGCTTGCGATTTAGGAAAATTTCAAAATTTGTAATGCTCCACACTAAACGTCATTACAGTGGAGCATTACAAATTTAGAAATTTTCCTAAATCGCAAGCTCTCTAATGTCAATTCGTTTTCGTATTTAGAGTCGACGGGACCGCTTGAGTCGGTGGGTATTGTGACTACATGGATTATGGTGGGAGTTCGATGTAAGCAACCGACGGCCGTTAGAGAATGAAACCCAGGCGAAGTTTTTAACTATTTGCGTGAGAGTGGTTTCGAGAAGAGTGGAAAATAGCTTGGGGAGAGGTGGATTTTTTTTTTTTTTTTTAAATCGATAATTTATTGTCGAATGAAGGCAAGGCCTTATGTATCGACATCAGAGTCAAGAGAGGAGAGAGAAGGGAAACGGAAGCACTACGCAGATAGAAAAGGAAACAGAGGGGCGCCGAGGCTGGTACTAACTAGTGACAAACTTAGCTCAGTGTCTCGAGTAATATAAAAGAAAAAGGGATTCTACGCATATACGAGGCTATCTAAGGTGGTCACGGAAACGACCAGTACTACGGATATAATGAAACAGAGACGGAAAGGCAGCCTTGTTGAAAAAGAGAAACGAAAGACTGAGAAAATCCCTGCCTTTGGAGGCGAGGATGTCTTGCCTGGGACGGGCGTGCGCCGGGCATCGTAGGATGTAATGCGCGACAGTTTCAGGCGCGTCCCCGCAGGCCTCACAAATCGGCGAGTCCACCGCGTGAATCGAGTGGAGGTGTCGCTGGAGCTGGATATGCCCCGTGATAAGTCGGAAGAGGAGCGTGGCGTATGATCTTGGGAGTCGATCGATGGTGGCGAGGAAGAGGCTGGGATCGACACGAGGGAAACGTTCACGAAGCTTGGTGCCTTGCCGTGAATCTTCCCAGTTGCGCAGTGCGAATTCCCGATTCGTTTCCTTGAGTATGGCTTTCGCAGAGTGTCTTGTGATGACAGGACGATAGTTGACGAGTAACTCTGGGACCAGGTCGGGTGGGTAAGTCTTCCCCCGTGCTGCTGCTTTGGCCTCCGAGTCCGCCTGGACACTTCCCACCACATCTTGATGCCCCGGGCACCACAGTAGGGAGAGGAGGAGACAATCTTCTCTGTTCTCGATGCTTTTCAGTTCGGACCTTATTGCGCGAAGGAGGGATTTTGGGGCGCCCGTCGCCTCGCCCTTGACGCACGCTACAGCCACCTGAGAGTCGCTGTAGATTGTAGCCACATTGATGTCCAGCAACCTGGACACGATGCGGGTGGCACACAGAATACCCGCCAGTTCTGCTTCCAAAATCGAGCACTGCTCTTTAACTCCGAGGCGAGCGCCTGTCCGAGCGCGTGTGACCCCGTTTTTCCTAAGTACCGCGGCGCAACCGACACCGTGGTCTCCTCTAGAGCCATCCGCAAAAACCTGGATGGGAGACTGGTCCGCAGTGGCATTTCGCAGAGGTGGATTTAATCGAGCGAAGGGACGGCGAGACCAAGAGACGCGCGCTCAATACGGCGGTGGCTGCGATGTGACCTGGGGCCATCGTCTTCTTCTTCTCGGCCGCGAGTTCGGTATCAACGCTAGTCTTATAGTGGATCTCGATAATATGCTCTGGAAGCAAGAACAAGTTTGGGGCCGGCAGTCAAGTCCGTGAAACGTATTCGACGAGAGAGTGGCATAGAGTGAGGAAACTTGTAAGATCAGATCGAGTTGTGCGGATAAAGTAAGCTCGACTGGAGCAGGGAGAGTAGGAAGTCCTAGACTTCAATGCAGACCTCGAAGTAGGTTGCTCATAAGTATCTGATGTTTACCGAGTCTACTGGAGAGAATGGGCTCGAGAATGGTCGAGGGGCGAAGGTTCAGCGGTAAGAGCAAGAAGAAGTCGGATATACGTCTGAGATTGAGGCTCATAGGAGTGCCGTAGGAGTCGGAGTAGCCGGAATTCAGAGCCAGGACTGTAGAAGATAACGAAACGAACGGATCAGCCTCTACCGCGATGATACCTAGAATCACCTAGATACTCACCTTCGAGATATAAACAAGGGATTGAGCAGACAAGAGTTTCAGAACGCCGTATTTGAACCTGAGCTTTCGTTCAAATCCAATATGCAGTGTCAACGATCCGAGTGAGGCAACAAGTAAAACTCAATCTTACCGGACTCCGTTTACCTATGAAGGGCTATTAAGCTACTTGAGTGCCAATTTGTCTATTTATGAGGTACCTGGGCATCGAGCGACTAGTGACATCGAGTCAGAAGGTCCAGGATCGAGTCTGCTTGGAGGAAAGTATTGGGTGCAAGAATGACCCCGCGGTCGTGGTGGAGCAGAAAAGTGCTTGAGCGCTTATGCGGGGGCCCTTGTGTTTGTAACAGTTTGTGATGATCACAAAATGCACTCGCTCCTCTCGACCACCGCGTCACCCGAACTCGTACTGTACAGTCATAACCAGACGTCCACCGCAAACTATCTAACAGAGATTATCTATACTCGCCCATTTTTCGACATCACGGCTTCTTTGATATTTGGACTAGCGAGATTAACCATCAACGGACCTCGCGACCACCCCCGACCCCAGATAGAACAGCTAGCGTCACCGGACTCTGTGTGTGGAAAGCTAAAGACTGGCACCCCCTCTTGCGTCCCTCCTCTACATATTTCTCGTAGAACGTTCATCCGTCTCTTTATTCGATTTGACTCTCGACGGAAATAATCTGCTAGCAGACTAGTTACACCTGGTGACTTGATCACCCCGTCAACGGCAAACACGACGCTCTTGTAGGCTCATTCACGCTGTGTGGACTAAGCATATCTGTACCCTAAAACTTCGAGCCACTCGTATACACTGCTTGTTTGTTCAAGCGTTTCACGGCGGCGCTGCTCTTGTACTCGTGGGTGCTTCTCCCCAAAATCTCGTCGGGCGGTAGATAAATTGGGGCTAGAACTCCCGGATTTAAAGTTGAACCGATCGTACATTCACCTGACAGCTTGAGTAACACCAACGTGACAGCAAACACTACCCGGATCGACGGCTAATTGACCGATATTGAACAACATTGCTAGCTTGCTTAGACGGCGAATAGCTGGTTAGCCGGAACCAATTGAATAAGTCCTGGATTATTTTTCACTGGCCAACTGGATCAGCGCGGAACACGCAAGAGCAACCTAAAAACAAGAGTGAGTGTGTATTTCGCGGGTTATCCGATTATGGCGATTTCGGGTTCGGTTTTCCGCGTGATCAAACTTTTTGAAAAAAGTGGATCGTTGGAGCCCGAACAAAAACGTCGTCATATCTCGTCGAATACGAGGTATTTCGACGCGATCTTTGTACCATTAGAGTCGCGGTTTCAGCGCGCGCACACCGATATATATATCATTTATATAGAGGTTTAAATTTTCGCCCAAACTGGGCACAAAATCGCCCGTATCTCGCTAAGTACGGCTTCAGTCGACAAGCGGGTGGGACGGAAAGACTCACCAGATGACGGCGAGTAAGCCGGCGAGAAAAAAACGGCGGCTTGCGAGGGAGAATGAGTGGTCCACCGGAGGCTAAATCGCGCGGTTCAATCTGGCACATCACGTGCTACCTTTCAATCCATCCCCCGACCATCTTGACCAATACCATTCAAGCTGAATCGCTCAACCCGCTCACCCGCTGCTGCAGACCAACTTGGTATATCGCAGAGTATGCGGCTCCCTCCACTTGGCCGTTGATGTTGAGCGCAGGAAATTCCGCACCTTCGAGCTGCCACGTCTGGCGTGTTGCCCTGCTCTAGTCGCCGTATCCGCCCAAGGCAGCCTGCCGAGCTGTGAAAGCTGACATGAGCCTGTATCAGTCGCCAATGGTCGCGTCTCCGCCATCGCCTTTCAACTCATGCGTTAACTGAACGCAGAACCGACTTGCCACGCCCCTGGCATGGCCTAGTACTCGTCCAGGATCGCCCGGACTCACGCCATTGCCCCTAGCTCGGTTAGGCGACCTCCCCTCCTGACTTACCTCTCACCTCGTACGATCGCTCCAGGTTGGACGGGACGGCGAAGGCACTAAGCGGCGGTACCACATGTCTTAGGTGCGTTGTCACCTGCGCTATGCGGGTGCAACAGTTGACTTATAAATGATTGTTCTAACCCGTCACCACAACCTGCGCTTGACCAACATCCTCCCTAGGTAGCTCAAAACTCGGCCAGGCAGCTCCAGACCTGCGTGTTGTAACCCTAACCCGGCCAGACCTACCCGCTCGCTTCAACTCGCCCTCCCGACATTTATAGCTGGGGATATAAGTTCACGCTTGCGCTTAAGTGTGAATACAGCTCACTATGCCCAACAAGCCAACCGGGCCCGATCCCTCAACTCGCTCAGAAGATGGCTTGACGAGACGCAATATGGCCGCGCCCTACGCGCCTCGCGTTTCTGTCCTTTGTCCCCTTAACCGCGATTACTTATATTCATGCGCGGATCCTGCACACCCCCGTCAACTTCCATTAGTGTTTTTAATGCATACAAATGAATAATTTGTTTCTCCGTCGCGTGCACTGCTAAGCAAGGTGTTGTAACCAGATAACTAGACAACCTGACAGACCGGTGAACAATCGTCAGACTGGGCCGTGGCATGACAGCCACACACCCTGTGAGCCGGCGTACTCGGAGCTGGGTCGACAATCGGACGCTGTGAGCCGGATGGGCGCTGATCGATGACCCTTACTCACGAGCACTTTCTGAGTGCTCGCAAAGTACGATATAGTACCTAGAAAGTCGCACTATGCATCGGGCGATTTTCTAGACTTTTGTTACTCTATAGTACTTCGAAGCTGGGGGGAGTTTTCCTGATGGGCTTTAGGCGTGGACCACTCGTTTTCCCTCGCAAGCCGCCGTTTTTTTCTCGCCGGCTTACTCGCCGTCATCTGGTGAGTCTTTCCGTCCCACCCGCTTGTCGACTGAAGCCGTACTTAGCGAGATACGGGCGATTTTGTGCCCAGTTTGGGCGAAAATTTAAACCTCTATATAAATGATATATATATCGGTGTGCGCGCGCTGAAACCGCGACTCTAATGGTACAAAGATCGCGTCGAAATACCTCGTATTCGACGAGATATGACGACGTTTTTGTTCGGGCTCCAACGATCCACTTTTTTCAAAAAGTTTGATCACGCGGAAAACCGAACCCGAAATTGCTATAAAATGCTCAGAGCGAACACGAGGCAAAATGGCATATTTTTTACGGCGGAAAGCATACCAGATATTACAACCACGTACTCACCGAATCGATGGGGAGAAATTTTCTCGGAAAAGGGCTCTTTATCGCGATGATTTCAGCAAGAGGGCATGATTTGGAATCAGAGGGTAGGAGCCTGAGGCGAGTGACATGCACCGTACAATAAGCTATGTATGTACGGCCAAGATTCTATACAAGTTCTCTTACCCTGGGGAGAATGGCCGTATCAGAGCGGGCGGTAGTATGGGAACGCCAGCCTGGCAATTGATTCCTGAGCTTAAATCCAATGAAACATCGTGATCGTATCTAGCGGCAGAGTCGCTCTTGGGTAATTACCACATCACAAGTCCTCCGCTGGTGAAATGACTACTAGCTGGATATTGTGGTGGTATTGAGGGCGGCTCAGCTGTCGTGGTCTTGTGGAAGTAGGTTAGATAAGCATGGGTCCATGCAAGCGCTGCCTCGTTGCCGCTTGCGCACGTCTACCACCGCATCTGACTTCAACAATAGTACATACTGCAACTTCATTCTTCTTGAGATCTCAATGATCGAACGAATCAAACGCCGCATACATCGCGCTGGAGAGAAGCTGGACCGCTTGTTAGGTAGCGATAAGCCGGCAATCCCATCTCTTCAGGCACCAACCGCCCCAAGCCCTGCGCCCGTTCATGCCAATACTCCAGCTCAACCACTACTTGACTCAGCCTTGCCCCATTCTAATACTATCAACAACGGGTCGGGTTCGGATCCCTCACCTACACCTGCTCAAGCGATGAATCAGGCATCGAGCACCATATCCCCCAATCACGAACTCACCCAAGCAGAAAGTCCTTCAGAACAGGCCCCGGTGACTGTCCCTGAGTTGCAAACTGGAGTTGATTTAGTCTCACCTGTGGAGGAGGCTACGTCCAAGCTCAGCACCACTTGGTCTGGGCTCAGGGCACTCCTAAGCGTCCTTGACAAGAGCGCCGACGCCTTCGGGCCACTCAAGTCTGCAGTTGGTGGACTGGTGGCATGTCTCGAGATATACGAGGTCCGGATTCACCTTATCAGCGGTGTGTGAGGCTAACAGATTCGACCAGGGCCAAGTTGCCGCGCGAGAAGAATACCAACAACTCAAGATCGACCTGGAAAGTGCATCTCGAGAGATTGCGGGGTATATTGGCGGAGCCGCACCGCCTTCCATGGAGTCAAGTATACTCAAGCTGGCTCAGTTAGTACCATGAAGGGATAAACCAAGCCACCGTTAACAAGCTCGTACAGAGACATCAAAGACGAAACAAAGCTCGTCAATCGCAAGACGCAGCGAAATGCGTTGGAGCGCTCTGCTGAGGCAACAGTAGACGCTGACGAGGTACTAGCACGCTATCGTCGGATACAGAGACACCTCGATGCGTTCGCGGTTCGTGTTGTCAAAACTCCAAAGCCGCCTGTTCGCTCACTAACTTGGCGTAGCTCAGCGCAGGAATGAAAATCTGGCAGATAGTTGACGACCAAGCAACGGTAAGTAGTCGATATTACTCCTGGACAAGTGTCGCTGAATCTGCGACGGTGCAATAGCGAAATCGTCTGAAAGAGCTCCCAAACTCGCCTGAAGCCCAGTACTGCTCCACAGAATCAACAGAGTCAAGAGACGTCGGGCGGAACGGATGTACCCCGAACACTCGGGTGGAAGTGCTACAACAACTGCACGCCTGGGCTCGAGATACCGAGAGCCGAAAGATCTACTGGCTCAACGGCATGGCTGGAACCGGCAAGACTACAATCGCATACAGCCTTTGCTCGCAGCTGGAACGTGTTGGTCAGCTCGCTGCGAGTTTCTTCTGCTCGCGACAGATACCTTCGTGTCGCAAAGTGGGACGTATTATACCGAGCATCGCCTATCAGCTCTCGTTTCTATGTCGTCCGTTTCGGTACGAGATATCTGGATTGATCGAGCGAGACCCGCATGTATATAACAAGCCGGTCGACAAACAGTTCCAGACACTGATCGCCGCCCCGCTTCGCAAGATCAGAGATAAGTTACGAGAAGATCTAGTGGTTGTCGTAGATGCTCTTGATGAGTGCGAAGACCCGGATAGCGTCGGCAGGATGTTATCCGCCTTGCTGGCAGAAGCGTCGAACCTGCCGATCAAGCTACTCTTGACCAGTCGTCCGGAGCCGAAGATCGTCAAACGAATGCAGAGTGAACAGGGAGCACAGACTCAATCCGAGCTACGTCTACACGAGCTCGAACGCTCTGTCGTTCAGTCCGACATCGAGACATATCTAGCGACCGAGCTGAAGGAGTTGAGCCTGGAGCCCCAAACCTTAGCCAAACTCGTCGAGCAGTGCGGAGTACTGTTCATATATGCGTCCACCGTCGTCCGGTTTATCACATACGACGACTCGGCGTGGAGCGATCAGAGACTGCTGCTGGTGACATCGAATCATAGTCATCAGAGCCTCGATGAGCTGTATAGCAGTATACTCGCTGCGGCGGTCAACGATAAACATCTCGAGCAAGGCGAGCGCAACCAAATAACTCAAGTACTTCATACCGTGATATGTGCGCAGGAGCCGCTAACAGTCGAGGTCATAGCGGGACTTTTGGGTATATGTCAGGTGAATTCCGTGCAAAAAGCATTGCGCCCACTTCTGTCTGTGTTACAAGTGTCGAGCACGACTGGGCTCGTAACTACGCTTCATGAGTCGTTTCCGGACTACCTGTTCGACGCGAGCCGTTCAGGAGGGTTTTTCTGCAACTCTGATAAACGAAACCTACAAATAGCCTTGACTTGTCTCGGCCTGGTCAAATCACCCAGCCCGCCGTTCAACATCTGCAGACTAGAGTCGTCATACGTACTGGATTCAGAGGTGTCGAACCTCCAGAGTCGAGTGAGCGAGGTTATCTCACCCTGTCTGTACTATGCTTCCCGATACTGGGACGCGCATATAAAGTGGGCGGATGGCTCAGACGAGCTTATGGAAGGGCTATATGAGCTCTTATCGACACGACTACTGCTATGGATAGAGATCTTGAATCTTACGGGCCAGATACATACTGGCGCTAGGATGATGTCGGACCTAAACTTGTGGATTTCGGTGAGCTACCAAGTATGAAACAAGGACATTAAGCTTATCATCACCCCGCAGCATACTCACGTTTCGTCCAACACAAAGGAGCTGGCTCGCGATGCCGCTCGTTTTGTAAGCGCGTTCGCGTCCGGCCCCATCAGATCCATGACGCCGCATATATATGTCTCTGCGCTCGCGTTGTGGCCAAAAAACCGGCCAGTTTCTCGGTATCATCTCGGACGTATTCAAGGTCTAGCAGCGGTGGCTGGTTCTGCGTTGGAAGCGCGGCACGGGGCTTCCTTGGGAGTATTGGATGTCCACAACGAGGTGTGCTGTGTTGCGTATTCACCCGATGGCAGGAAAATTGCTTCTGGATCTAGTGGCAACGATATCTGCATTTGGGATGCTCATACTGGCCAGCGTGATGGTCAACCGCTAGCAGGTCACTCGGGCGGCGTGCGATGTGTCGCATATTCTCCTGATGGTAAACGTATCATTTCTAGCTCTGATGACGGCACAATCCGCTTTTGGGACGCTCAAAGTGGTCAAATACTGGGACAACCACCGCGGGGCCACACAGCTGGTGTCAATTCGGCTGCATACTCACCAAACGGATTATATATTGTATCAGGCTCTGATGATCACACTGTTCGTGTCTGGGACTCACGTACGGGGCAGGCTTTAGGTGGGCCACTGGAAGGTCACACTGAGGCTGTGTTGTCGGTCTCGTACTCGTCTGATAGCGCATACATCGTTTCCGGTTCTGAAGACTACACCGTTCGCGTCTGGGACGCAAAGACTCGTACGCAGCTAGGCGAGCCCATGAAAGGACACACATCTTACGTTCACTCGGTGGCATTTTCACCCGACGGCTTGCGCATCATTTCAGGCTCTGGGGATCGCACCATCCGCATCTGGGATGCCAAGACTGGGCATGCTCTTGGACAACCACTGCAGGGCCATGCTCGCGATGTACGGCCAGTTGCATATTCACCAAACGGCGCATATATTGCTTCTGGCTCCGACGATCAAACCATTTGTATCTGGGATGCAACTACTGGACAGATGCTAGGACAACCACTGAGGGGACACACCGATTGGGTACGCTCTGTCGCGTTTTCGCCTGACGGTTTGCGCATCATCTCTGGCTCTGACGACCACACCATTCGCATCTGGGATGCGCACATCGGACAAGCCTCGGGCCAGCCACCAGAAGGTCACACAGACTACGTATACTCGGTCGCATACTCCCCTGATGGCGCTCGTATTGCCTCTGGCTCTGGAGACAACACAATTTGCATTTGGGACGCATCCACTGGGCGAATGGTTGGGCAGCCACTAAAAGGTCACACCGGTGACGTAAACTCAGTTGCATACTCACATGATGGTAAACGCATCGTCTCTGGCTCTGACGACAGGACCGTTCGTATATGGGATGCGAGCAGTGGGCAGATGGTGGGACAGCCGCTGCAAGGTCACACAGAACGTGTATGGTCTGTCATGTTCTCGCCTGACGACTCCCGCATTGCTTCTGGCTCTGGCGACAGCACTATGTGCATTTGGGATGCAAACACCGGGCAAATGATGGGGCAACCTCTGAAAGGTCACACGGGCACTGTATGGTCGGTCGCATTCTCACCCGACGGAGCCCGCATTGTCTCTGGCTCTGGAGACGAGACTATCTGCATCTGGGATGCGACCACTGGGCAGATGGTGGGACAGCCGCTGACGGGTCATACAGACTGGGTACGGTCAGTTGCATACTCACCCAGTGGCACCCATATTGTCTCTGGCTCTGGCAACAGAACCATTTGCATCTGGGACGCGAGTACCGGCCAGATGGTGGGGCAACCACTCAAAGGTCACACAGATGATGTTCGGTCGGTCGCATACTCACCTGACGGCGCTCGCATCGTCTCTGGCTCCAACGACATGACCATTTGCATCTGGGACGCACACACTGGTCAGATGCTGGGACGGCCGCTGGAAGGTCACACAGACCAGGTATTGTCAGTTGCATACTCACCTGACGGCAAGCATATCGTGTCTGGCTCTTCGGACAAGTCGATTCGTGTCTGGGATGTATGCGCCTTGTCTAACTTGGGCGAAGCGTCCCAGCACGACTCAAACTCCACGCGTCAACATCCTTCCGCATCTGATATCCCGGCTCGCATCCCCGATGATATCGATTATCCATCATCCGTCTACGAGCCCTGGACCCAACGTGGGGTCCCTATGCGTCCCAACCCTTCAGGTGTGTGCTCTATGTCTCACCACTCCTCTGATCCTTGACATTTTAACGGTTTTCTGATCCCATTTCTTCATCACTATCTAGACGCTAACGCCTGGACCTTGAGCGATGACGGATGGGTGGTTGGTCACAACCTCAAGCCGCTCCTCTGGGTGCCTCCCGAGCTGCGAGACACCCTCCAGAGCTACAAAAACACACGCACGATCTCCACCAAAGGCTCCTGGTCGCTCGATCTCAGCAAAGCGAAGTTCGAAACTGAATGGCAACAGTGCTATCGTCCCTAAACTCTTGAACACTAGGTTCACATTTTGTATGATTGTTTTGTCATGAATCCTGTATCTATGTTCAGCTGTGCTGGCCAGTCTCTTACATTTACGGCTTGTCCCGAAACCAATTGATCTCCGGTTGCTTGGTCTATACGAAACGTATTTTTTGTTGACTTACACCCGGTAAGCTGCAAAACCGGTCGTTTGGCCTGTTGTTGGTCGCTCCTTGTGATGCATATCGACGAATATCGTGGTTACATTGCACACATGGCCGCAAGAGGCTGGAGATTGACGACCCAGATCCGGCCCCCAACGATCCAGTGTGAGGCGTAGCCATAGAATCCAGTTACCAAGGTCGATAGCTTAGGTATTTCGTCTCTGGTTTGTTCCATTGCGGTTTGTATTTCGCTGAATCGTTGTCTTGATCCCAAGCGACTAAAGATTTAAGTCGAACGGGAAACGCTACTAGCACAGAGGGTACGCACTTGATTTGACTTATTTCTGCCAATAATTCTCCGAATTATCCTCCGTGCAGCATCGGTCCAAGGTGATGCGAGGGATCGTAAGCGATTGGGTATTTTTCTGAAACGGTGATCTCGGACACTCGTCGTCATCAGCCTGCGAAGATATAACGTTTGACTTTGATGAACTGTGTGGATTCTCTACGTACATCTTGGAAGTTGACGAACGCGGATCAGACCCAGGCACCAAATCAGCAAGCGGACCCGGGATAGTGAGTGTATGCGTTAGTGAGGTATTCCGGCTACTGCTCTTTGCCCACTACGCAGACGCATCATGCCGCCACAGTACGGGCGGTTATCCGTCGGCGCTCGCGACCAGAGGTGCACGCTCGGTCAACCGGGGTACCCGTGCTCATGCAACGCGCGCAGTCGACCGGCTTGACCTCACCTGGCACGTGACCGTGGGCAACGCCATTCGACCCGACCCGACACGCACGACCACGACCACGACCACGACCCGCCAACGACCGCCAATCCGAGGCCACCTCTCTTGTCAACCTCTCGCTCCTGCTCTGGTGCGTCTTCCTCGTCGACACTCGATCCTCAACGCAACTGGTCGATGGTTAACAAATCTTGCCACGACGCGGTCCCTCGAGCCATGCGACGAGGTAGATTGACCCGAACGACATGGTCCGTCCATCGCTAGTCTGCGCTCACCTATACTCGGAACCCGACAAAAACGAGCCCGAAGGATACTCTGCCCCGCTTGCCGCTCGATCCTCGACGAGACTCGGGTCGCCTGGCGCTGCAGCAAACGGGCCGGCCGACGTCGAATCGCATTTGGCCGCAGCTTACGACTATTGACGCAGAGAGGATTAAACGGGAGCTGGGCTGTTTTGATGTGAGTTATCTCCACCTCGAACTGGTGCTTGTTCGGCAAATCCAAGCTGATGAGTCGTAGTTGGTTTGTTTGGGCAGTGGGGATTCGCGGGTTGGATTAACCATCGAAGAGGGTCGGTCACAGCCTGTCTGACCACGAAGATTGTATGACCGAACTTTGAAGACCCGGTTCGACCAACCACTTCCTCGTCCTATCCTCTAGGAACAAACCACTTTCGTACTATGGTCTACCAGGCGCCCATTGGTCTACGATAGGAATCATCAAGACTTGCCGGCTCTAGATTCGATATCGACCAAGCAATAGGTTCGAACCAGAGACATCGAGGCGGAATCACTGGAACTGACCGAGTAACGGAATGGATAGCGCACTGATGTCCTGGAGCCGTGAACCGATGTTCGGGCGTCCGGTTCTCGCCCGACGAATACTCGACTCTAATACTCGAGAGGCGCATCGAACATAAACGGCGAGTTCTGTAATTTACGACATTTGTACGAACAACCTACTCTCAAGACGGAGTATATCTCAGGTGCGTTCGATCTTACCCGCCGTTGCTTCAGGTGTCCCTTGCTTACGCTTCGACCCTGGTTTATAGCAACAGTGCGATCCAGTCCTATGAACGACCATCATCTCCAACGCCCCGATCGTCGAGCAACTCTGACGCTGCTGCTCGAACCCAGCTACTTCACCAGCTATGCAACAAACCGTGCTGCGTTGTCGGAGAATTCGGGCATTACTCTTAGCTCGACAGAGTACTCGTACGCTCACAACGCCAAACCTACGGGGAAGTTTCGCGTTCTACCCAAGGACTCGTGATCGAATTCTCCAGTTATCGTTTTACACGCTTGATCGCATAGGAGACCCCGTTCGAGATCGATTGATGAGGATGAGCCAAGCGTTCATGTTCTTCGGCTGCGACTGCTACCCGTGCTCGTCACCCCCTTCGACTCGGAAGACGGTGACATCCGTGACGCGCGCGTCTGGTGGTTGTTAAAACAGTTCTTCATTCGGAGGGAGAGTATAGCGTACGGGAGCATTACTTCAAGACAGTGGGTGACGTTTCGATCTCGAACCGGTATCTACTGACTTTGGTTTTAAATATCTTGCTGATCGACCAGACACCCGCTCTGTCCGCACGTCCTAGGCCTGGGTAGACCTTTGTGGATCTGGAGGGCGCATATGTTCGCGGGAGGATATGGTCGAGTTGCCGTCTTTTGGAACATTTTGGGCGATTCGCGCGTATTCGGTAGCTGCGGTTTATTCGGAAGATACGGGAATTAATACGGGGTATCAACTCTGGGCATCCCCATCCGAATTTCGCAGGCTGTTACCGTATTATCTCTTCGTCCTCAATCATCTCTCCGCCACGCTTCTTCCCTGTCTTGTCCATGCATCTTCTTCACTTAAAATATGGGTTTCACTGAAGATCGACTAGCATGTTGCTAATATGCCTGTAGATTTTATCTAGTATTTATTCGTCTGTAGCTCTCGAGGAATACACAACATTCAACATTCTTGACACAGTTTAGAGGACCATAAGACGTGCCTGACATTGATTGAGGGCGGTTAGCTAAGAGAGCGTGAGACTTCATCGGTCGATCCGGTATATTTCACGAGCCTAGTTAACTGGATAGGTTCCAGTCGGGAGACAAAGACACATTTCCAACGGCGTTACGTAAGCTGAGCGGCACCAAATAAATCCCGCTGGACCGAGCGGGATCAAAAATTGTCAGAGTTTTGGTATCCCAAGGGTCTAAAATGGAAGTATCAAACAAGAACGTTTGAGTTCGCACTCATGTCTTCAGCGGGTTTGATCTTTCGCATGATCATCAAATGCGTTTATGCTGCCCCGCGGTTATTCAAGCGCACCGATCTATGAGTGCCTATCGGGTCTATTATACTCTGATATTGAACTGCAATTCACGACTAGGCTCGGCTTAGAAATCACGAGGGACATGTATATATATTATACTAGATCTGCAGGGCGTGAAGTTCTGACCAACTGGCGGGTTAGAGTGGCCGCCGAGCATCCGCATACAATCATCGAGAGACTTGTCGAATAAGATACATATCCAGATATCTGCGCACCTGAATAACTAGACCTACTACGCTCTCAAACGTCCATTCACCGATATTCCTGACTTCCGAGTTTCCAAGCGTAACCGGCCGTGAACGTGAATAGTAGCTAAATCACTTCCGTCATCCGTTCGGCTGTTCGGTCTGTATCGGCGTGGATGATATTACGATTATCTAGCAGGTCAACGTGTTCAGCTTCTATGGAGAAAGCCATGCCGGTCATGGACCCATACAATGAACGTACTATTTTGACATTACCATCCGACCTCAGGCCGCAATGTGGACATGAAAGCCCCACCGAGTTTACGGTGCTATTGGTCGCTAGAGGCCTGCGCCGTATGATATCATGTCCAATATGGACAACGTCGGGACAACGAGCTTCTATGAGAAGAAAATGTTATGTCAAGGATTGCAAGCAGCCAACGCTCGTTATACTTACCGCTGGTTGGCTGGCCGACAGACCCTATACAAAATGTTTAGTCATATTTTCGCTCCTCCACACCTCACGATACAGAGATTCTTCAAACCCGACTAATTCGAACGAGCGGTAGTGATGGGGTCAAGTTTCTGATATTGACGACAGTATTATACTCGCAGGGGCATGGTGCGTGACAACAAGCACGGCGGCGGAGCTTTCAAACAGCGTTGAGCTTCGGTCAACGGTGATGTAGAAGGAACAAAGCATCACATGAACATGTTAGCCATGTCGGTCACGTTGAAAGAGCCATACCACGCACCAACTGATATCTGCCAATCACCCCTACGCGACCTCGCAACCTCTCTTTCCGTCCGGCAAATCTCGGATCGAGGACGATGTTGTCTACAGCACGCGGCCGGAGCAGGGCACGTCGAACTAGATTCACGGTGCTTGGTGGGTTCTCGCCTCGACGTCGGAGCAGAGTTGCATGAAACTAGCGGGCTCAGCCGAATCCGGGATGATTTCGAGTGGAGGCGAGAGAGTAGTTCCGCGAGCTTTGACAGGGTGTCGAATAAACTGGCGAGACTATACGAGGTATCCATTTAGCGAGGGATCCCTTGGCCAGACGGAATCAAGAATCAAGAACCGGAACGAGTGATATATCCGAGCGAGAGTGATCTTCGGGAGCACGGTCCGGTGCTTCGGGGTGTACGAGTCCGACAGAGTGAGCGGTGGACGGGATCGGATGACCTAGCTCGTTATGGATGAAGCCATAATCTCAAGCGCATAGGATCGCAATATGAGATCGAAATGTGAAGGTCCTAAGGTAGATCTATTGTTTTGGTCTACCAGCGAGTACGACAGGAGGAAGATATCAGTCTTCGCCATAGTGAGAAAGCGTGTCTAGCGACATACCGGCGTGGAGAGGATACGAGACGAAGATGGTGAGAACCAGAGCTTGTCGTGGATTTGGATCGGGGCTGTTGATCAAATTGGTAGTGCCAAGGACGTAAATATAAAGGTCACCAAATCTTTGCTCACAGTTGAAGCGTTTGGATTCCAAAGTGCGTATTCTATGCAACTGTCAGGAGCATAGCAGTACTGGTGGGATGTCGACGTTTAGCCGAAAGAGGTTGAATACTTATTGCGGTTGCGAATCGAGAACGAAGTGCGCTCTTAGTTGCTTAGTGTCTTTCCTGTTTTTGGTGTCGGTACATAAGGCCTTGCCTTCATCTGACAATAAATTAACGATTCAAAAAAAAAACAAAAAAAAACGAAGTGCTTTGGATGAGAGCGCGAGCGGGAGAGTAGTGTCTGAGACGTCAGTGCTCAATATACGCATTTGTGGTTGAGTCGATGGGGAGAGGTGGTGGTCGGAGCCTGGAAGAGTGATGGCAGCTCGGCGCTTGTGAATCCCTGGTGTTTGTGACAGTTCGTGATCATCACAAAGGCTTGTCCACTTCAACGACGTCATCCTCCGCCCTCATAACGATAACCCGACATGCTTTCGTAGTTCACCAGGCAGCGAGAATCGATAATTGAGTCTGGGATGAGCTGTCGGCTACTGAGGCGCGCTAGCGAACGAGGCGACTGTTTCTGGAGGCTATAAACCGTCCTCGCAATCACCAAACACGACCAGACACCCATCACACTCGACGGAACAACTAGGCCTCCCAACTCAACCAAACAACCTGCGGCTCCTGCTCTTCCTCTCGGCGCGGACTGGTGATCACGTAGAAACGAACGAGACGGATACTCCCCACCGCCTGGGTGGGATCTGGACCGTCGACGAATATCGGGGCGAGGAAGTCTATGTGGCGCCGCGTTTTACCGCGAGTTTCTGGCTAATCTGAAAAAATAGTCAGATGGAGGAGTCTTGAAATGTCTGTGAGGTGAGTTGTTGTCCTGTCTATTCTTAACCTATACGACGAGCCGATGCTAATGAATCGTGGTTGGCTCATTCTAGTCGTTTAAAACAATAAAAGCGGACCGGGGATCGGGATACTTGGAGGGCTTGTGTCTCTATCATGCGCCGAGTGAGGTCCAGTGGCTTGATTGGATACATTCGGGCTCATTTCATCTGACGTTTGCGCCATGGTCATCAGCGATCGATCTACGAGGGGAACCAGCTCGCCGAGTCTGCCGAAACTAGAATTCGGTAAGAGAATGGGCTCGAGGCGCTCTCCGAGCAACGAGGTGGACATTGGCGGCCGCAAATCATGGATCGTCGATGGCGTCCCCCAGTGCTTTGCTGCGCGGCCCTAGCTGCGTTGCTTCAGAAGCATCTTCAGCCCAAACGTTGCGAGCCACTCGAAGGAGTCATCCACCTTGGTCATGGGCGGTATACTCAGGTACGTTTACTCTCGTTCGCAAATACTGTACTTCGAATGGCGCTTGCTTACGTTTTCCATCATTACCTATTTAGGACTATGGCTGAGCCTAATTCCATCAACGCTCACGACTCGCCATGCCTAAGCTACTGGTAGTTCATCTGCACTCATCGAACTATGCATTACTCTGGGAGACTCTCGGCAACTGACAGATTTAGGGATAATTTGTCGACCCGCGATGTCAATCCTTGAGAGAACGCGGTGTCCTATCTAGGTATGTCGCCACCAGCTTCACACGTTGTTTTTCTCTTCTTATTCTGAGAACGGCAGACACCACGGTCTTCCCTGCGTCAACCGCGGCCGAAGAGACCCTGATTTATTCTTCAAAGCGACCAACGAATCGACCACCGAGGCTCTCTGGTTTAGGTTGAAACCCATGCTAACACCTTTTCTCGATTCTGTAGGCTAAACTCGCTACTCGAGGACTTAGGGAAATGAGAGGATCACGCGATTTCCGGGCAGAGAGAGATGAACTACGGCGAGGGTGTTAGACAGTGAGCGTTAGCTTGAACTCTGGGTGGACGCTCACCGGGTTTCGTTGGATCCCGGCGGCTGGCTAGCCATCTGTCATATCTCCGAGAGAAGCTTTGGCCGATCTACTTGTGGTTGGGAAGATTTGAGCACTTGATGGGTTTTGGACGGCGGCGGTTACTTTCGGGGTGGTGAAGATTAAAATAAGGGAACGGCCCGGCATGTCTCATCCACGTTCGTGTGCTGTTATCGCGGTTTTTCTCTGTGTGCCCGATCGTTCCTCCACCTTGTCTCCTTGCCCTCATACGCGCGCGAGCGTCTTCAATATAAAAGCCGAAATGTTTCAACCGAGATTCGCCTGAAGCTCTTCAGGAGTGATGAATTAATTCAATATTTACGATGCAGCCTGAACGGTCTCAAAATATACGCAACGCTAATCATGTTGACTCGAGAGGAGGGTTTAGTCATTTGCTTTTTAATTGGTATTTTTCGAGCCCAGTTGGCTTGGTGGGTTCAGGCTGGGAGACAAGAGTATGTGTGGGATATATTATGTAAGCTGATCGGCGCCAAATAAATCCCCCTCTGCTAGTTGCGGGATCAAGCGTTCGGGCTTTCGAGTATCACAGAAAGTGAAAACATTGGTCAAAAATGGCGTCCAGCCTCGACCTGAGACCTCATGCTTCGTGATACGACCTCTATTGGCCGGGAAATTTGTCTCGCGAATAGGTTAATATTGTGTCGGATAGGAATTACACATCTGCAGCGGGAAGTCACGGGTATATCAGTCCCAAGACCTAACGATACCTCCATAGTCGTTGTAACCTTCTCCCATCGCCTCTTCTTCATCCTTTATACACTTGGTCGGTCAATCCCACCCGGACCGTGCATCCAAACCCGCTGACATGGACGATTCAGGCAAAAGCGGATGAGGAGTATGAGTGAAATGCTAAAGATGCTGGGTTTTCACCCTAAGAAAGTTACCAAACTGATAATAAAGATTAGCTGGGCCTCACTTACGACAACATAAAACCGCTCTTCCCGGTTTACTCCACAAATTTGGATTGTTCCAGATATACAAGAACATATGCAGTGACAAAACCCCAACAGTGCACAGCGAACCAAAGAAATCGAACGCCTAACCGAGACGCAAATGATCAGCACAAATACTTTGCTGGAAACCTGTCATCCGACTCACGAGATGTAGGCATCAAAGTCTGGCTCCCGAATTACATGTCTCGCCCACTCGAGTTACGAGTGGTTTTGATGTGCTTCGACGTTTCGAGTTGATCGTCCGGCTGGGGTTCAGGTGTTGTACTCTGTCCAAACGAAGCGATGTTCTAACTTCTAAGTTACGACGAGGGGATTAAAACCGGGCCATGCTTGATTATTCGAGCGAGAGTGATCTTCAGGAGGGCGGCCCCGAGCTTTAGAGGTATGCATTCAGTCGAGCGAACGCTAGGCGGAATCGGAGGGGACGGCTCGAAACAAAGACGGCTGCAGTCTCATGGTATGCGATTGGGATCTGCTCCTCCCCGACAGCAGTTGCCAAGACATTAGATTCTTAGCGGATTTCGGGAATGAGTTATCGCAGAATGATCGACATTAGATCGGTGGTTGGGAGGTTCTAGCTGATGAACGTGTGGCGAGAGCGAGAGTGCGTGGACGTCAGCGTGAGCCTGTTCGCAGAAACAGGTGAAGAGGAGGATGGAATGCGAGAGCTCATTTATCTGGAGTCGTGTAGCTCGTAGATCCCTGGCGCCGATAGATTACCAGGGAGCTCGTGGGTTGGCTGGAAGGCGAATGCTAGGAGTGGTAGGAGCAAGGTATCCAGAGTCCGGGCCCGGAAACCAAGCTCATACGATTGACGTGGGGGTTTGGATCGTCAGAATCGAGACACAGGACCGTAGCCTACAGGCGAGCAGAGAGGGAAGAAGAGTTTAACTTCGGCAAAGCTAACTAGAAACGACCGAACACACACACCACCGAGAATGCAGAAGACTGAGCTTGCCAGATGTTGGGCGGCGGAGCCGCCAGATAGGGGCAGATCACGTGTGTTTCCGTCTGTATATAGTCCGCGCATATACATCCGGTTCTGGGGGATTCCTCCCCCCGACCATGTTCTCTAGTTCATCGTAGTCGCGTGGTCGCGACGCTCTCGACCTCGCGCAACACCAGAATCAGAGCTTGTCGTATTAGAGTTTGGCCTGTCCCGTGGGTCAATCGGGTCAGCGCGCTAGATAAAGCAACCATGAGAACTCAAGCTTACCGGAGATTTACGCCTGGTATGATTAGGAACACTCGTGTGTGCCTATGTATTCGTTCACCGAGAGTCTGGTAGTAGAAGGTCGATGGCGACGTGGCATGCCGGGCAAGAAGTGTCGGGGATCATTCAAGCTGGGAATCGAAGCGCGGATTGTACGGCGAGATCACAAGTGATAACTGAGAGGTGAGAGGCGAAAGGTGTGGATGTTCCATGCTAATGACGTCAGGTATGAGCACTCGAGGTCGACGAGTAGGAGAGCAGAGCATCAAGTCTCTACTGATCAATCGGTGGTCGTGGCCAGGAAGAGGAGTGCCTGGGCGCTTATGGGACCTGATGTTTGTGGCGGTTTGCGATCATCTGTCACCCCGGATTCGCATTTTGACATCAACAACCCAACGGCCTTTCGTAGGTTCTCTATCAACGCCTCGACACCTCTGAACGTTGGATGGTAGATCCCTAGTAAGATGCATAGGATCCTTATATAACCGTGGACGACAGAACGGCTAAAACCCAGGATAAAACGACCCGGCAGGATTCGACGACTCGCCATCTAGCTCCTTGAGCGCAACGACGATCTACCACCTACTCGTGCGCCAATTTCTACCCTTCCTTCCGGTATAGACCTGTAGTCTACTCAAACCGAACCTCGACTCGACAGCGCGAGCCTAGGTAGATTTAGTTAGTTGGGACTTGGGTGGCGGATTGACGACCTAGTAGATTGGCAACTTCTTTCCTCCGGATATGCGCCCGACTGGACTTTGGCAACTTGGCCAGCACGCGGGTCTAGCTACCCGTCGCAACGGAGGAGGTTATGTGCGACGGCCAGCAAAGCGCTAACTGCGGCCTATTCGCGAGGACAATCGTGAAATTGGATCCGCTACATATCGAATTAGGCGGGAGAATAGTTCGAGTGACAAAGTCGAGACCAGATTCGAAGGACTTCACCTGAGCAACGGGTGCTGGAGCCTGACGGCCGGACATCTTTGTACTATAGATGGACTTCACCGGCTTTTTTACGACTTCCGACTCGTCTTCTTCAGGCGCACTTCAGTTGTAAACCGGTGTCAGCAACTCGGGTGCACAATGGGCCGCAGGACCGATGATTTATTTGAGTGCGTTCAAACTCGTTCATCGCTGCTTACAATCACGTCTACTCAAGCTCCCGACCATTGCCCAGAACTACACCACAACCAGATTCTAGTCTTACTTATGTTTCTTTCGGTCGATATCCTTGGAAAATTCGCGTTCTCTTCAACAAACACGCTTTGAACGACTCGCGCTTGGCTAATGTCCCAACGAACTCGGTGAAATCGTTCGTGGCGTCGGTTTACTGGTTAAATCCTGGTTCGTGGCGCCAGAGCGAGGGAATATATCATGTTCTTCCGAGGTAATTCTTCGTCACTTTCGTACGATGTTTTCTCGTTTCATTCTTGGGATCGCAGACGTTGCGTTACGTTTACCTCGGCCATGGTCGAAAAGTCGACGATGTTCCTCGAGACTTAATACAGACCAACTGCCACCACGCTTCGGATCTGGCTACGACCTATCCATTTTCCCGTTTCGTTTCGGGAGACGGCTGGACTTATTGAGGGAGAACACAGGTCACTTGGATAGTCCCACTTGCGCGGAGAGAGAGAGAGAGAAAGACTGCGGCGAGGGTATTTCAGGCCCGTGAGCGGCCGTTTAAATCTCAAGAAAACGCCTAACTGACTTTGACAATATTTTGGCGGCTAACCGGACATTCTTCAGATGCACGCATTGGAGAGCTGGGCCGATTCTCCGAAACACTAGAAACGGCGGTGGTTCTCCGAATGGAACGGGCCGATTCACGCTAGTTCTGAAGGAGCGGCGGTTTCTATCCCTGCTGCTTGAGCGGCGGCAGTTCTTCTGAGTTTTCGGTCGCTGCTCGCTGGGCCTTAACTTCGTACAGCTTTGTCATTAATTTCCTGAATACTTACCCTGACCCTCGCTCCATCTCCTCCCTCTCCCTTCTTCTTTCACCATTTGTCTTGAGTTCAATGGCAAGGTTGCCAATTGGGAGCATGGGAGCTTGCCACTGTATGCTGTATACTTTTCCACGAAAAAGAAATACAATAAACTGTTATGACACACGCTGGATGAGGGTAAACCATCGACACAAGCGTTGATAATGAATATCTGGTAACAAAATTCGGAAAAGCGGGCATGAACTCGGTTTCTTTAGAAAAGCATGGTTGTTTTTATTTCAGGCCAAAGCCAATGGTGAAAACCGCGTAAATGCTTCTGACGTAAGCAGACCGGGACCAAAACAAATCCCGCTGTTCCAGGGCCGGATCAAATTTATCAGACTTGTGAAAACTTCGAAGCGTCTTGTGTTTCGAACTTGAGTCTGCGTCATTTATCCTACTCAAACTCCGAGTTCAAGTTTGTTTATTCTACCTTACTCGCCACATTGTAACTTTACACCAATCAATCGGGAACAATCGCTCCTAAGGAGTGCTACGAGATGAATGGTCAAGACACACCGGCATTCAAGAATTGATTATTTTCCCTAAAACCGATAATCCTCACCCGACTCTTCTAGTTTCGGTTCTTGTCCCCTCTTCCCGTAACCCGAACTTGTGGCTGAATATGGATAGTACTCGATGAACCGCAATGCTGCACACTGGACTGAGAAAGCAGCTATCAGGACCTGAACGTTCCTAGGATAACGTGTTTTGACTCACCAGGCTAGTTCATGAGAGCGTGCGCTCCTTGGCGGCAACCTCGGCTTTTCTTTGTATATCGAGTCAGGAACGCGTCTCGAGTCGTTGGATGTTCTTATCTACTTACGGGGGGTTCGAAGCCAGAGATAGCTAACCTTTGAGGAAGGCGCGAGAATCCGGGCGGTTTAGGGTTAGTATTCGAGCAGGGTTGACCCTGAGAAGAGGCTGGTCGGGGTTCCGGAAGGGACAGATTGGGTCGAGTGAACGGTTGCGGAGCCCGAAAGGAAGGAGAGACAGAGTAAAGCTAGTTACGGTCTTGTAGCATGCGGCCATGGTCAACATTTCGATCGCAAATTTAGCCAACGGTTTTTTTGGTAGAGGTCTAGCAGTATCGTATCGCAGGACAATTGGAGTTTAGGTCTGCAGTGAGGTCCTCAGATGAGAGTGTGGCGTACGGGAAGATCCTTCTGCAGCTGGCTCGAGTTCGGTCACTAGAGCACGTTCGACTTGGTGAAAGAGGAGTGGGGAACGAGATCGTCCAGTGGAGAAAAATCAGGTTGGTCACTGGTATCTAAAGTTTGCTGGGTCAGCTAGAGATGGTGGACTCCAAAGAGGCTAGGCGGCGGAGGTTGAGGTGGTTAGAAACTAAGAAACCCAGGTCTACGTTCATGAGCAAGGCTGGTAGGAGTGTTGCGAATATCTGAATGGTCAGAGTTCAGAAGTGGCGGAGCCAATGAGCCATAGTCGAGACTGTACAGGACAACGGGGCGTGATGATCAACCTCTACCAAGACCACAACTGAGGCGACCCGGATACTCACCATAAAGGCGGAAGCCAGGGATTAGGTTGGTGACAGCTTAAACTTGCCATAATCGAATCTAAACCTTCATTCAAAGTCGAGAGCGTTGACTATCGAGGGAAGTTATAACGCCAACTCAAACTTACCGAGCGTTTGCTCGCTACGAGCAATTGAGTTCCTTCAGTGTCTAGTTATCCGATTACGAGGGACATGGAAACGGTAGATTAATTTTGGCGTTCTACTTTTGGGTGCGAAAGTTAAGGATGTCGTTGCAGCTAGGGATAGGGCGCAGGATACCCAGCGAGAGAACCGGCAGCGAACCAAGAAGGGAGTGAATAGAGCAAAGGGTGGTCTAAGTATTGAGTGGACTAGAGGCAACGAGTACAAAGATGCAGAGTCGAATCGAATGTAAAAAAGACATCAGGCGTTGGACTAATTCGGTGGCTGTGGTCGTGGTCATGCAAGTGGAGCTGAGTGCGTGCACTGTTCCACGTTACCTGGATTCCAAGCCTCGCGGTGAGAGTGCGAGGGGCGTGGGCGCTAAGTCGGATAGTGGTGGCAGTGCAAAATGGCTGTTTGTCCGTTGTTTGTTTTGGTGAGGCAGAACGAGGGGCACAGAACTCTCACCGCTCGGCTTGGTACATTTTGCCAGTCAGGGGGGGGAGGATCTCGAGGCGCACCGCTCCGCCACAAGCAGATGTAGAAACCTGGTTTTTTGCACGTAGATAGCGAGACATCGAAAAATGCATGGCGTATTTTCGAAATAATTTTTGGCTCCGGTATAGGTGCGCGGGACGCGGCGTGCGGCGGGATGTTTTCATAGGAAAACGGCTTAAGAGCCCGGCGCTTACCTGTCTCTGGGCTGAAGACCTTGGGCCGCGGTGAGCAAATGGTCGGTCCATCACCCTCTGCGACCTCGAAACGTTCAACGGCGATCTCGAAGACGTGCCTACGGATGAGGAGATCCAGACTCTACTAGATCGGGAGGTCAAAGAGGGGGGAAATGATTTGGTATGTGCATATATTCATGTTTTTTTTGGCAGTACATGGGCTAAAATTCAATTTTTTGGCTCTTGAGGAGCTGGATGCCGTCTCGGACGACCTCGCGGACATTGTCCTCACCACTGAGAACCTCACCGCCATCGACACCGTCTGGGAGCCGCCGGCACAGCCAGCCCGACGCTTCAAAAGTGGCTCATAGAGGCGACCGAGAAAGCGACAGGCCGCTTACCGTACCCGTGGCCAATCGACACCACATGTACAATAGAATAAGTAAGACGTGTTAGTTATTGCAGGCATGGGATGCGGGAAGACACTTCTCTTCGTCATGAACTGCTTCCTCCAGCCCAACATGATTGTCTGGATCGTGTCGACACTGAGCTACATCGAGATCGAGCAGGCGAAGGTGTTTACGGATCGAGGCGGGCTTTCGGCCCGCGCACGCGACGACAGGGGAGCTACGCTGGCAGCTGCCGCCCCACACGCCTATGCTCGCGGCCGCGACGACGGCGAATAAGAAGGTGTGGGCGCAAACCAAGGATATACTCCCCTCCCGGGACGACCTTACGAGCTCACCATGGGGGACCGCCGCTTAAACATCATCCACTCAACTCACCGGCTCAAAGGTGCAAAGTCTGTAGTGAACAAGATACAACATTGTATCTCCAAGGCTAACCCGACGGAGACACTCATCTGGGTTGACTCCCACGACCTTGGCTACAGCATCCTCGACTCTTGGCGCAATCACGTCGTTTCTTTGGTTTGCAGGCAAATGCAGCTCTACCACCCCTACCAGACAAGCTTCCGTAAGCGTATTCTCGAGCAGGGGTTCAAAAATGGATGTTTAAGATCCTCATATGCACCGAGGCGTTAACTATGGTGAGTTATTGATTGACAGTAAGACAATGTCGTACTCATCATACATTAGGGCGCCGTTTTCCGCAACATGAAGCTCGTAATAAAATTCCTGACGCCGGATTCGGCGCGAACGTAGGCACAGCGGTCAGGAAGAGGCACGTGCGATAAGAGTGGCCCAACCTTCGACGCGTCGCAGCCAGAGGCGTTGCAATACTGGGCCCCTTGTTGCGGGAAGCGGCGAGTCCCAGCGTGGCGTGGATAACGGCGCAGCCGCCATCGAGAACCGCGAGCGGGAGGCGGAAGCTGGGGTCGCGCCTGGAGCATATGTCGAGAACGCGGGAGACGCTGGTGATTTGGGCGCAGACGAGATTCTGGACAACGTTGACAAGGATGTAGCCGCAAATGTGGCAGATGCGGACGTGGACGAGAGATGGAGAGAGTCAATAGGACGAGGGAGAAGTCGTGATCGAGAATAATGACAACGCCGTTCAGCTTCCATGAAGCTAAGGACTTTGGAACAGTTCCAATACGCACTGCAGGCCTTCGGAACGCCCGATGCAGGCATTTGCTCGTCGTCAGAATCGATTCTGGGGCTAGGGTCGCCAAGAAAACTCGTCTGCAGCGTCGTAAGGTGACGCTTCGTCGTTCAGATCCTCATCTAGCGGTCGCAGGTGAGGGAGAGGGCGAGAGCGGCGAGGAATAGGGGCTAGAAGACCTTCGGAGGCACGTTAAGCGCCGGGCTCTAAGCGAATATTTCTTGATCGACTATGCGCGAAGCCGACTTTGTGTGCCGAATCGCGCCCCCAACGCGGCGGAATTTCGCAAAACGAGCTACACCATGCGAAAGAGCGACATAGAAATAGGGGGAGCAAGTTCTATTTAGGCTTAAAATGCGATCCTGAGGCGGCGAAATATTGGTCGACTTCCGGTACGTTTGGCCGGCAAAATGGACCAAGCCAAGCGGTGAGTGTTGTGTTGCCCATTTTCTGCCACCTCAAAACAAACAACCGTCCACCACATTTATGCACAGCCACATCCCAACACATATACCGACACTCACCGCGAGGCTTGGAATCCAGGTAATGTTCCACGGCAACGCTCCAAAAGTTGGTGCGCTATTAGTATATAAAGGATTAATTAATGCGAAGCCGAAAACGACCGTTTTCAGGGTCTTCTCCACCATTTAGTTAATTGAATCCTGTCCTAAATTCGATAAAGTGCCCGGTGGAGCCAAGAATGCAATGATGTCATACCAAAACTGATGGAGCAAAATTTAGGGTCTTGACATGATGCTCCATATTTTGGTATGACTAAACGACCGTTTTTAGTATGAACTAGGGCAGATAAACGGTCTTTGGGGGCTTTACCAACTTTTGGGGTGTATTCGTCACACAGTGGTGGCCAGCCCTGGTGCTTGTAGCTGTTTGCACCTATCACAACAACTTGTGTCGATGCCGCTACCCCTACTCTAGCAAAATCCTATTTTGGATAATATCAGTTGGCGCACTAATCTTGTAGGTATCAAAACTTACTCGTGAACATTGTACGAAAGGTGGACCACAATCCGGGCCTTCAACTACCGCAGCGTGAGGGAGGGCCACAAGCGCCCATCGCTAGCATTATGAGACGATTACTGAGATTACTGTGAGAAGCCAGCAGCTGCCTTGTGGTACCCTCAACCACCACTCTCGACTCTGACCTCAAGCCTTGCAGACTTTCTACACTACTGGTACATCGTCATGCTGAATCGCATAACGAACCGCATACATCGTGCAAAGGAGAAGTCGCGTGGTCTGCTTGGGGGTCGCGAGTCCTCCAGCTCGGTCAATCAAGCGTCACCTATCTCAAGCCAGGAGCTCGCCCATGCCAATCTCCCTCCCGCTCGGTCATCGCCAGCTGTAGAACTTCCACATACCGAGCATCTCGGGCACGGTGCACAAACGAGTCCTACGCCTGCCATATTCATACCAACAAACAGGGAATCAATCGCTCCGTCAGGTCCGGAACCCGCCGAAGTACACGTCGCTTCGGCATATGCGTTAACAGGTAATCCGCCTGTACTGGAAGCTATGAATCAACATAACCCAAACTTGACAACTACGCCCGATCTGCAAACACGTAAACTACGGAACATGAAACACACCGCCTGGTCGGGACTCAGCACGCTTCTCGATGTATTGAACCAAAGCGCTGGTACTTTCGGGCCACTCAAGTCAGCGTTCGACGGGTTTTCACGGTGTATTAGGATGTTCGAGGTGAGCACGTCGCGCGTCATCTGATGTCCTGACCCTGAAGATTGGAATCAGAACGCGGCCGCAGCACGTGAGGAGTATACCCAGCTTAGAACCGAGCTCGACAGTATCTTTTCGGACATATCCGGCTTTCTAAGTGGAAATGCACCACCATCAATGACACCCAGTATCACGATCCTAGCGCGGTAGGTTGCACGAGTACGCTGAGTGACTGAGTTGACCAGCTAGCGCAGGGGAATCGAGAAAGAAGCCGAGCGAGTTGCTAACAAATTACGGAGGAATAAAACGGGGCAATACGAGGAGGCAACAGAGGATGTCTATGAGGTGCTGGAATGTTATCGTAGGATACAGGTACTGCTCAACCGATTATCGGTAAGTACCAACCCACTACCAAGGTTTACGAGCTTGCTTATAAAGTGGGATGAAGCTGAACGCAAACACGAACATGTGGAGGATTGTAGACGAGCAGGCAACGGTAAGTATTGGGCGATTTCATAGTAGTGGATGTAGTTTGTCGAGTGAACATGGCTACAACAGCAATACCGCCTGGATCGCCTTCCGCACTCGGCAGAAGCTCAGTACCGGTCTGCGAAGTCGCATAGTCTGGGTCGAAGCGCATGTACACCAAACACTCGCGTATATGTACTCGAGGAGCTTCGCGCCTGGGCTCAGAACGACAAAAGCCAAAAGATATACTGGCTAAACGGCATGGCTGGAACCGGCAAGACCACGATCGCATATAGTCTGTGCGAACAACTGGAGGGCGCTGGAAAGCTGGCTGCGAGCTTCTTTTGTTCTCGACAGCTACCAAGTTGTCGAGACGTGAGTCTTATACTGCCCAGCATCGCGTATCAGCTTTCTTCGCTCTCGCGTCCATTTCGACACGAACTGTCAAGCGTTCTCAAAAGTTCCTCCGATGCACACAACCGGACCGTCGATCTGCAGTTCGACAGCTTGATCGTCGGACCTCTTCGAGCAGCTCAAAAAGCCCTACCGGTGGACATGGTTATTGTGATAGACGCTTTGGACGAGTGCGAGGACTCCGATGGTGTAGGAGATGTGCTACTTGCCTTGTTGCAGCACGCGTTGGATATACCCATAAAAGTGTTCGTGACAAGTCGCCCGGATCAGCAGATACTAGACCGCATGGAAAGCGAGAAATACAAATACCTTCGATCCGAACAGCGCCTGCACGAACTGAAGCACTCGGAGGTGCAAACAGATATCAGGACCTACCTGACGGTCTCTCTTAACGACGTTGTCATGAGCACTACAGACCTCGACAAGCTAATCATCCAGTCAGGAGTTTTGTTTATCTACGCATCCACAATTGTCCGCTACCTCACATACGATCCCGCTCGAACTGGTGAACGTTTGAAAAAGCTGTTGTCTATGTCCGGGTCGTCGGGTCTAGGTCAGCAAGGCATCGATACGCTTTACGCAACGATTCTCCAAGCGGCGCTGGAGAACAAGTACCTTGATTCAGAGGAGCAGACTCAGGTGGTCCAGGTGCTTCGTACGGTGATATGTGCTCAGGAGCCCTTGCCGGTCGATATGATCGCTCGTTTATTAGGCACCGGCGGCATAGGGTCTGTGCGCGCCGCCTTGCGGCCCTTGTCTTCGATACTTCAGGTCTCTAACACGGGGGATCAGCTGGTGACGACGCTGCACCAGTCGTTTCCGGACTATATGCTCGACCAAACGCGTTCGGGAAGGTACTACTGCCAGCCCAAAGAGCATAACGCCTGGTACGCTCACACTTGCTTCAATCTAATCGACGCAGCGAGCCCGTCTTTCAACATCTGCCGTATCGAATCATCCTATGTACCTGATCGCGAGATCGTAAGCCTAGGCGACAGGGTAGATGAAGCCATCTCGTCACAGCTGTTCTACGCATGCAGATACTGGGAGGCGCATGCAGAGCTTGTCGAGCCCTCGAATGTGGTAGACCAAATTTTTTGCTTTCTATCAGCCCGACTTCTGCTCTGGGTGGAGATCATGAGCCTGAAACAGAGTCTAAGCGACGGGGTTAGCATCCTGCTGAGGCTTCAGGCCTGGCTACTGGTAAGAGGGTGTGTCGAGTCGAAGTGAGCATTAAGGGCTGATACGCTCAAAGCGAATCCAAGCGTCGAGCAAAGTGCAAGAGTTGGCTGCCGATGCGCTTCGGTTTTTGACGATGTACGCATCAAGTCCCACCAGTCAGCTCACGCCGCATATATACCTATCTACGCTCGTGCTGTGGCCGAAACAACGACCAGTCTCGAAGCTGTACTTGAGGAGCTTTCCGGAACTTGCAGAAGCGTCAGGTACGGCGATAGGTAGGCAAGGTGCGGCGGCACTTGCCGTGTTGAGCGTTCCGGGCGGTGTTTATTCTGTTGTGTGTTCTCCTGACGGCGCAACAATCGCTGCGGGCTCATCTGACCATGGCATTTATATCTGGGACGCATATACAGGCCGAATGGTTAGACAGCCCCTGAGAGGTCATACGGGCAACGTACTATGCGTTGCATTTTCTCCTGATAACGAGCGCATAGTATCCGGCTCTGGGGACAACACGATCTGCATCTGGGACGCCAACATTAGCCAAATGTTGGGGCAAGCATTACAGGGTCACGCGGGCGACGTCAACTCGGTGGTGTACTCACCAGACGGATTGTACATCATATCAGGCTCTTCGAATGGGACTGTTCGTATCTGGGATGCACGGACAGGGCAGGCTGTGGGTGGCCCACTGGAAGGTCACACTGGCGCTGTGTTGTCGGTTGCGTACTCGTCGGACAGTGCATATATCGTTTCCGGTTCTGAAGACAAGACCATTCGCATCTGGGATACAAAGGCTCGTACGCAGCTAGGCAAGCCAATGGAAGGGCACACGGATTCTGTACGTTCAGTGGCATTTTCACCTGACGGCTTGCGCGTCGCTTCAGGCTCTGCAGATAGAACCATCCATATCTGGGATGCCAAGACTGGGCAGGCTCTTGGACAACCACTGGAGGGCCATACTGGCTGGGTACGTTCAATTGCATATTCACCCAACGGCGCATATATTGCTTCTGGGTCCTCCGATAACGCCATATGTATCTGGGATGCAAGTACTGGACAGATGTTAGGACAACCACTGAAGGGACACACTGACCGGGTTCTTTCAGTCACATTTTCACCCGACGGTTTGCGCGTCATCTCTGGCTCTGACGACAAAACAGTTCGCATCTGGGATGCGCACATCGGACAAACCTCGAGCCAGCTACCAGAAGGCCACACAGGCGAGGTATACTCGGTTGCATACTCCCCTGATGGTGCTCGTATCGCCTCTGGCTCTGGAGATAACACTATCTGCATCTGGGACGCATCCACTGGGCGAATGGTTGGGCAGCCACTGAGAGGCCACACCAACGACGTAAACTCAGTTGCATACTCACATAATGGGAAACGCATCGCCTCTGGCTCTGACGACGGGGCCATTCGTATCTGGGATGTGAGCAGTGGGCAGATAGTAGGACAGCCGCTGGAAGGGCATACAGAACGTGTATGGTCTGTCGCGTTCTCGCCAGATGGCTCACGCATTGCCTCTGGCTCTGGTGACTACATTATATGCATTTGGGATGTGCTCACCGGGCAAATGGCGGGACAACCTCTGCAAGGTCACACACGCACTGTATGGTCGGTCGGATTTTCACCCGACGGAGCCCGCATTGTCTCTGGCTCTGGAGACGAGACGATCTGCATCTGGGATGCGAACACTGGTCAGATGGTTGGAAAGCCACTGACGGGTCACTCAGGCTCGGTACTTTCAGTTGCATACTCACCCTGTGGCACTCACATCGTCTCTGGCTCTGACGACAAAACCATTCGCATCTGGGATGCACGCACTGGCCAGATGGTGGGGCAACCATTCGAAGGTCACACAAATTCGGTTCGGTCGGTCGCGTACTCACCTGATGGCGCTCGCATCGTCTCTGGCTCCGGCGACATGACTATTCGCATCTGGGACGCACACACTGGTCAGATGCTGGGACAGCCACTGGACGGTCACACAGACTTGGTACAATCGGTTGCTTACTCGCCCGACGGCAAACACATCATTTCTGGCTCTTGGGACAAGTCAATTCGTGTCTGGGATGTATGCGCCTTGTCTAACTTAAGCGAAGCGTCCCACGATGACCCAGACTCCGTGCGCCGACATCCTTCCTCATCTGATACTCCGGCTCGCCTCCCTACTAGTTTCCATCATCCTTCACCCCTCTACGTGCCCCGGACCCAAGGTGGGTTCCCTATACGTCCCAACCCCTCAGGTGTGTGATCTATCTCTTGCAGCCCCTCCGCTTGTTGACATCCTAACGGCTTTATTATCTTTCTTCTTCATAAAGATCTAGACACTGGTGCCTGGACCTTGAGCGAGGACGGATGGGTGGTTGGTCACGACCTCAAGCCACTCCTATGGGTACCTCCCGAGATGCGATTCACTCTCCTGCGTTACGGGAATGAAGGAATGATCTCCGCCGAAGGCTCTTGGTCCCTCGATCTTAGCAAAGCGAGGTTCGGAACAGAATGGCAACAGTGCTATCGTTCCTAGACTCTTAAACAATCGGTTTACATTCTCCATGATCGTTTTGTCATGAATCCTGTACCTATGTTCAGCTGTGCTGGCCAGTCTTTTACAATCATGGTTTGTCTCAAAACCAATTCAGCTCCAACTGCTTGGTCTATACAGAACGCGCTTTTTGTCGACTCACACCTGGTGAACTGCGAAAGGCGTTATTCGGCCTGTTGGTTGTGGCTCCGGCGAGGAATTCCAACAGATTATATCGTGGGTGCATGACAAACATGGCCGCAAGAGGCAGGAGGTTCATGACCCCGATCCGGCTCCCAAAAACTTAGCGTGAGGCGTAGCCATAGAATCAAGTTACCAAGGTCGATAGCTTAGGTATTCAGTCTCTGGTTTACTTAATTGCGGTTTGTATTTGGCTGAATTGTTGTCTTGATCCTACGCGACTAATCACCTCAACCGAAAGGGAAGCACTACTATCATAGAGCTTGCGCACTGAATTTCATTCATTTCTGTCAATTCTATACTTGGTTATTCTCAGCGCAGCGTCAGTCTAAGGTGATGAGAGGTATCGTAAGCAAGAAACCTCGTTTGAGATTGGGCAGCTTTCTGAAACGTTTATCTTGGACACTCCTCATCATCCGCCCATGAAAAGTTGATGGTCACCTATGACTATCTGTGTGGATTCTCTATGTGCATATCAGAAGTTGACGAACGCGGGTCAGACCCGGGCATCAAATCAACCAGCGGACCTGGGATAGTGAATGTATGCGTCAGGTGTCCTAGTATTCGCTCTTTGTCAGCTAGGCAGACACATCATGTCGCCACAGTACATGTGCCTCTTCCTCGGCGTTCGCGACGAGGGGTACACGTTCGGTCAACCGGGGTATCCCCGCTCATGCGACGCGCAGTCAACTGGCTTGACCTCATCTGGCACGTGACCGGGGGGAACACATTCAACGCGACCCAAACAAGCACGACCACGACCAGCGACCCGTCAACGACCACCAACCCGATCGGGATGATTCACAATGTGAGTTGTATTCATCTTGAACTGGTGGTTCATTCGGTGAGTCCAGGCTGATGAAGGGCTGTCGGTTTAGGATTCGCAAGTCAGATCTGCCATTAAAGTGGATCGGCCACCGCGCAACCACAATGACTCAATTCGAGCTAGAAAGATTGTGATGGAACTAGTTGAGCTCGCCGAATATCGGGGTGGATACTGTACTCAATGTCTTGGAGCCCCGGAATATTACTTGGAGTGCCAGCCCCCACCTGATGGATACTTGACTTGGAGGCTCGGGAGACGCACCGAACATGGAGCTGAGAGCTCCTTGGTTTACGTCGGCCGTACGAACAACCTGCTCTCAGATCGGAAACTATTTCCAGGTGCGCCCGATTCCATTCACCGCTGCTTCAAGTGTCCCTTTGCTTACGCGTCAAGTCTTGTTTGCGTGAACATCTCGATTCGAATCCTGTGCATGACCATCATCTTCGACTCCCAGATCGACGAGCAACTCTAACTTCTCCGGGCTTTCGCTGATTCCCAACAGCCGCCTGTTGCTAGGAAACCCGGTCATACATCGCGGCTCGAGAGTATTTATACACTCGCGACCACAAGCCCATGCCTAGACCTCGGGTTCTCTCGGCGTGAGTCATAGTTGAATCCGCCCGATAGTGTTGCTAATTGTTTATCGCATAGATTCAACACCACGTTTGACGTCGATTGCGGAGGGCGAGCCAACTCTTCATGTTCATCGATTACATCCTTGATACCGCCCTCGATTCGGAGGACAATCATATCCGTCTTATGTGGATTAGGTGGATTGTCCGAACAGGTCTTCGTGTGGAAATGGGATCCATCGTACGGACGGGCTATCACAAGACAGTGAGCGTTAGCTTGAATCTCGGCCGGACGCTTATCGAATTCCGTTGTGTCTTGGCGGCTGACCAGTGTGAGGCCCGTAGGGCCGAGCTGTCGAGAACGAGGGATATGGCGATGTTGAGGCTTAGGAGACAAGCGGGTAACTAGCCAATGCTCGTGTTCAATAGCAAGAGTGAGGAACGTAGAGTATAGGAGCTCGGTCTTATATACATGAGGAGAGCTACATGTACGTAAATAGATAAGGATCGAGAATAGATATGATGGGCACAGCCGCAGGCTGTGCTGTTTGTGTGAGCGTGCGCGCCTCGCACCTCACATTCGCCCTTCCGGGCCGCGGAGCGGCCCGCTCAGTGTTCCTCTGTAGCGCCCGCGTCCTCCATCGTTTCGTCGTCATAATCGATGACTTCCTCGTGTCCTTCCTCAGGGTTGGTGGCTGGGGCTACGTGGCTGGGTTCCTCGTGACTTTGTGCCTCTGGAAGCACGGTGACTACGTGACTGGGGGTGGGTTGCGTGGACCGGGCAGGTACGCTGCGAGGTGTCGTGGTATGAGATGCCGTGCTAGCATGGGTGGAGTGGGAGGGTAGGCTAGGCAGACTATTGTTCGGCGACGAGTAGGCGGGTACCGGCAAGACTACAGGCATGGATAGGAGCGGGTTCGGTCCGTCTTGGCCGCCGGTAAGGAGATCATGGCTTAGGGTCTGGGCGCCGTTCGTTGTCTCGAATCCGGCGTTCGTCCAGTCATGCGGGAGCGAGAGAAGGTCGTCGGTTGGGTGTGTGGTGTGTGAGTATCCCGACGATTCGCCTTGTTTCTGCTCGCTCTGATCCCTATCCTTCCTCCTCGGGTCCCGTATCGCCTCCTTCGCCTTCGCTTCCCTCTGTCGATGTGTCTTCTTCCATCCTCGCCCTCCTCTTCCTCGTCCTCCGCCTCCTCGCCCTCGTCCTTCGTTACCTCGCCCCATCGTCTGAGCCATGCGGATCATCGCATCGTTAGTCGCGGCCTGCGACTTGGCCTGGCTCTCGAGCACTCGCGTCTGGTTGTCAAAGATCATCTGGAGCGAGCGCAGGTAGACGTCGTCGCCGTTCATGTCGGCTGTTGGAGTGTGTGTAGTATAGGTAGAGGGGAGTGGATTGGTAGGAGGGGATGGGTAAGGTAGGCCGTTTTTGCCCTTCCTTTTATTGTCTTCGTCGCCTGCGATTATTAACCCGAGGCAGTTCAGCTCGTAGTCCTCGGGCTCACTTCCTTCGACGTCGTCCAGGCCCATCTTCAGATTGCCGATATTGCTGACACCCTGTGCCTCGCAGTATGCGTTTAACGCCTCGAGGTGCTTCACCACTCGGTAAGGCTCCCATGTCGTATCGCCCGTTTTCCACTTGAGCTGAAAGATAGCTTTTCGTCCTTTTCCTTTGTGGGATAGGATCCGGTCAACGGTCCACGTTTGCGGCGTGTCTCCAAGCGAGACGATTTGCTGGTACTCGCGGCCTGGGAATTTTCGGTCATCCGAAGGTACGTGTATCCGCAGTAACGATGCGTGAAATACGGGATGTATGCCCCTTGCCTTCATTTCTTTAGGCAGTTCTACTTCGTACGATGCGCCTTGTGTCGTCGCTCGGGTTATCTTGTACGGCCCTACAAACTTAGGGGCTAATTTCCGAGCCTGGCCTTTCGGTAGCCTCATGTTTCGAGTTGAGACGTAGACTAAGTCCCCTTCTTTCATCTCCGCCACTCGTCGATGCTTATTTGCTTGTCTAGTCATCTTTGCTCGGGCGTCGATTAGTGCGTCGTGCGCTGTCATCACTGCGAATTTGATTCGCTCGACGTGCTCGCGTACGCCAGGGAACTTGGATTCCGTTGTCGTTACCATTAGCGATGGCGTTCTACCGTAGTTGAGGTAGAACGGCGACAGGCCTGTCGCTTCTGACCTGGCTGAGTTTACAGCAAATTCGATTGCTGGTAAGTTCTTTGCCCAGTCTTTTTGCATCTTACCCGCGCATATACGCAGGAGTCCGGTATACGTGCGCTGTACCCGTTCGGTCATCCCGTCTGTCTGAGGGTGGTACGACGACGACATTCGGAGTTCCGTTTTCGTCAGTTCTGCGAGTCGCGTCCAAAATGTTGATGTAAAAAGCGAGTCCCTATCCGACACTATGCGTTCCGGCATTCCGTGTAGCTTATATACCTGTTCGAATATAATCTCGGCAATGTCTTTTGCTGTATATTCCTGTCGCGTCGGGATTAGGTGTACCATCCGAGTTAGATTATCTATAACGGTCATAATCATATCGAACTTTCCGCTTCGGTTTTCGGCTTCCGGGAGCGGGCCGACGAAATCGATACCAATGGATTGCCACGGATACGTGGGTATCGGCATTGCTTGGAGCAGTCCCATTGGTTTCGTTGTGTTTGACTTGTTTGCCGCGCATACACCGCACGAGTTGCAGTATGCTTTCACGTCTTCGACCATGGTTTTCCACCATACTTGGGTTCGGAGCCATGCTAACGTTTTCTTTGCTCCTAGATGCGCTAGTATCGAATGTGCATGCGTTATGATTACTTCGCGTACGGACCGTTGTCCTACTTTTATGTCCGGTATACATAGGAGTAGGTTTTCATCGCGCCGCAGGTACAGTGTGTCGTCTCTTATTTCAAAGTTCCGGTACTGACTTGGCTCGTTTGCGATATGATTGAGCGTCTCGTCTTCTTTGTATCGGCCTTTGAGGCTGCCTGGTAGCGAAAATTCGGTTACGCACTCGGTCAGCACTGTTTCGAGTACGATCTCGGGCTTCGGTTTACGGTGCGTATGCTTTTCTTCCTCTGCCGGTTTCGGTGACTCATTTTGTGCGACTTTCGTTGGCTCTAACGGTCTCGGTGACTCGTTATGTTCGACTTCTGCCGGGTGTATCGGTCTCGGTGACTCGGTTTGTCCGTTCTCTACTGGGTGTGCGACGTTATCTGTTGCTCCCGGGCTTTGTTTTGGCTTTTTCGTTGTCCGGCGCTTGCGTTGCGGTTGGTTTTTGTATTTTTCAACCTGTATTCGCTCGCGCTGACTTCGTCTCGGCTGCGCCTCGGTTTGTCGCGACTCGAGTTCTGCTCGGATTGCATCTCCGACGTATAACGGTTCCGTTATTTCTTCGGTTAACGAGCCTTGTTGTACCGATCCGACCAGTATATGCGGGGTTTCGTGGTCAGGGTCTGTAACGTATTCGGATTTGTACCTAACCACGCCCTCCGGTTCGGCGCTATACATGCGTGACAGGGCGTCGGCGAGTTTGTTTTCTTCGCCAGGTATGTATCCAACGTCTATGTCGAACTCGTTTATCTTCTCCATCCACCTTACTTGCCGTGCTGACAGCTTTTGTTGGGTAGTGAAGAAGGTGAGCGCCTTATGGTCTGTGAATACGCGGACTCTCACGCCTTGCAGTAAGTTCTTGAATCTATCGAGCGACTCCTTTATCGCTAACAGCTCCTGTTCGTGCACAGGATAATTCTGTTGGGTCGCCGTGAATTTTCCTGACCAGAAGGCTGCTACCTTCGCAGTCTTTAGGTCCTCGCCCTGGCTCACTACCCCGCTTGCGCCGGTGCAACATGCGTCGGTTACAAGGTTGATTGGCGGGGCGCCCGGTGAGTAATCTAATGCTACGCGATTCGTATTCCTGTGCTTTGCTACTATTTCTTTCACTTCGTTGAAGGCCCTTTGCTCAGTTGATTCCCATCTCCACGGCTGTGTTGCCGCCGATCGTTTCGATAGTACCGCCATGGGGACTCGGATTCCTTCGCAGTTAGGTGCTAGGTACCCTACTGCGCCTAGGAAGCTCGCTAATTGTTCCTTTGTAGTTGGTACCTTCCATTTCTCAACTGCATCGACCTTGTGCGGGTCCATCTTGATCCCCTCGCTCGAGATCACATGGCCGAGGATTTCAAGTTCGTCAGCAAAGAGCTGCATTTTGTGCGGGCTAAGGTATAGTTTCTCCCTTCGAAGTACGTCTAGTACCATCTTGATGTGTTTCTCATGTTCCTCCGCCGTTTTCGAAAATATTATTATGTCGTCCAGGTAAACGAACATAAATTTTCCAATAAAGTCGGCGAATATGTGATTCATTAGGGACTGGTACGTCGCGCCTGCGTTACAGTCGCCTTGTTGCATTACTTCACTAACCATTGTACCGTTGGGTGTCATGAATAACGTTCGTTCGACGTGTTCCGGGACGACGCGGATCTGCTCGTATGCGTCTTTTCCGTCGATTAAACTTCGGTATGGGTGCCTTGATACTTCGATTAGGATATCATTTATGTCTGGTAATGGTGACGCGAGCTTGTATGTGTTCGCGTTTATTTCCCTTTTATCCAGTACTGTCCTGACCGCTATCTTCCCATCTTTAGATTTCTTCATCATGATTAGCATGGGCGTCGCGTTGGTTCCCGGCCGGTACTTCCACCTCCCTGTGTTTAGGTAAGCCCCAAACTTTTCGTTAAACAGGTTCTCAAGTGGTTTTGGGCATTGAACGCGTCGGGTTCTGTAGCGTTTATTTTCGTCGATAATCGGGATCGTGTGGTTTATCGCGCGATATGGTGGGAGCGGTGTCTCACCCATTCCCTTGCAAAGGTCGGCACCGTATTCTCTAATTGCCTCCCGCCGTTTCTCAATTTCATCTTCGTATAGTTGTGCGGCAAGTGATTCTACGACTAACGATCCGTCACGTTGGATTGGCTGTGGGCGCTTACTTCCAATCGATACCGTAGGTGGGTTAAACGATACTATAACTTCGTGCTGATAGAGGAACGGGGTCCCCAAAATAACATCATAATTGTCCAGGTTTATCACATCAAACCGTCGCATCTCGCTTATGCCTTGGTATCCAAGCTTTGCCGTAACAGAGAAATTTATCATACTTCGTGAGCCCGTGACTGCCATTTGTAGACCTATGGGTTTGGCTAACGTCTCGCGCTCGAGCTTGAGCTGGTCGACGACTGTT
Organism: Ceratobasidium sp. 395; assembly: GCA_019616345.1. Lineage (NCBI taxonomy): Eukaryota > Fungi > Basidiomycota > Agaricomycetes > Cantharellales > Ceratobasidiaceae > Ceratobasidium > Ceratobasidium sp. 395. Next base: position 10,598 of record WSTH01000019.1, on the reverse strand, counting down.
GTAGATATAAAGTCACCCAGTGATCCAGTGTCTATGAGAGCGCGTACCTTATGTCCGTTGATCGTCGTTTCGACTACGATCGGTTTGGGGAGTCTACGGGCGATATCTTTGGGGCGTGATGCGTTGCGCTCGACGACTCGAGTACTCGATTCCCCGCGCTTCTTGTCTCCTACGTTAAGCGCGTTGAGTCGAATGGTCAGATCTTCGTCGATCGGCGTGCTGTGGCGAGTGCTCGGGCCGGCGGTTGGCTCTTGAGTCTCTTCGTCACTGTCGGCCCAGGCCGGTACTATCCATTCGCCTTCGTCATCATCAGGTACGGTCGTATCTCCTTCGAGTACGGTCGCCTCTGCTTCTGCTAAAGCCGTTGCTTCCTCTACTAGTAGGGCTGCTACCTCCTCTTCAGGGATTGGCGGTAAACCCTGGTTGTTTTCCGTTTGGGGTCTTAAGCGTCGGCGTTCAGCTGCGAGGCAGGACTCTCGTACCTGCTGTGCAATCTCCGCATACGACATGTCGAACGTTATCAGGTTGTTCGTGGTAACGCGGAAGCGGTCCTCGTCGGTCACGATTTGGCATGCGTAGGGGGTGAGTTCCTCTAATATTTCTGTGAGTAAATTTTCCGCATGTGATGTTTCAACTTCTAACGTACCGTACGATGCGTCAGATTCGTCGGACTCGTCAATTTCCTCGATGGTGTTAAACGGGACGTTATACGGATGCATGCTGGCTACGGGTATGCTTGCCATCTCGCGGTCCTTCCGGAGCTTTTCGATATGATCGTATGTCGGCTTTAGAGCCGCGCTGTACGTCGATCCCGACGGTTTTGCCGTTGTCCGCGTGGGACAGTCCTTAACGGTATGTCCGGGTTCTTTGCATGAGAAGCATTTACCCGCCGCTCGGAGTTCATTCCTTTCCTCTTTAGACATCTTTGAGCGCGGCGGTTTACCCTTGTGATCGCGGGGTTTATTTGACGGTTTCTGTCCGTTCGAATTGTTCTTTGGCTTGTATCTAGGTTGGGACGAGCCCGCGGTGTTATTCGTCGACTGTGATGAGCTTGCTGCGCTGCTCGACGACTGGGAAGGGGCTTGTTGATTTCCTTGTGAGTACCCCCTTCCGAAGCCGTTCGAGATGTGTTTGCTCATTTGTTTGAATAACTTTCGACCGTATTTTTCCGCTAATGCTTGTGCCCTCAGCTTGACCTCTTCGGCCGCTTCAAATCGTTCGGCGGACTCCCGCATCGTCTCTATGTCGGTGGTCTCGGTGTCAATTCCCGCCTCAATCCACTTGATTTTTAGGTATGGTTGCACTGTGTCCCACAGTTTCACGCATATCTGACGATCGGTTATATCAGGGATACGCCGTTGCAGTCGCCTCAGCTGTCTTAAGTAATCGATAAACTTTGTATTCCCTTGCCGTGCGTACTTAAAGTCTTGCCGGAGTTGTGCTTTTAAGTCCGGGGGAAAGCAGTAAGAAAACAGACCGATTTTGATTGAGTCAACGGTATGTTTCTTAGGATCAGGTGCGACAAAATCCATGTACCACTGTGCTGCCTTTTCCGTCAAGAATGTGCCTGTATACCGTACGGCTTTCTTCTTTTTGAATCCTGATTCTTTAAGCCACTGCTCTAGTTCGTAGACCCACAGTTCGAACTTGTCGTAATCGTCTTGGCCGTTGTACGGCGTTGGTTCCTTGAGTTTAACGCTCGCTCGACGTGCCTTGCGCAACTTGCTCTTCATCTTACGGAGCTTTTCACGTCGGTACGCCCTTCGCTTGGCGATCCGGCGCTTCTGCTTTTTAGTGAGTTTCTTTTTCCCGTCATCCGAGCTGCTCGACGACTCGGAGCTGGAGGAGTCGTCCGAGTCTTCCGACTCACTTGAGCTTTGCTTGTCCGATTCGTCCGAGCTCTCCGAGCTGCTTGAACCCGAGGACGAGTCGCTGCTATCCGGTGGGTTCCACTTCTTCTTAGATCGAGTACTTTCCGTTTTAGACTGATCTGGGCCCAGACTTTTGGCTCGCATCTTATCAGCAAAATATCCGCCTCCTGGCAGTGCAGCGAGGCTCGACTTCAGCTCCGGCTCCTTGGCCGGAGTTTTGTGTGGCTGTGGCGGCTTTGCCGGGCATACATCGTCAATCCTAATGCCCAAGGATGGGCGCGCCCTTCGGGCTTTCTTCTTCGGTGAAGGCGGAGCGGGGGTCTCTGGTTGCTCGGGTGGCGATGCCTCTTTGCGGCTTTCCTTGTATGCAAGGTTTGCTTCGAAGTCGTCGTCTCGTACCCATTTACCCTTGTCAAAGTAGGATGGGCCGGCTTGGTTCTCGACACGCGGTGGTGTATCCTCGTAAGTCCAAAATTCTGACGGAGGGTCTTGCTCCTGGCTCGGGATTGGATATATATCGTCTTCCCAGAGCGAGGAGCTATACCCTTCGCTTTCGCTTTCTAGGGCTTTATTGACCTCTTCGAGGATGGATTTACTATTTGGGATAGGCTTCACCTCCGGTGCCTTTTCCTCACGTTTACGACGTTTCTCGCGCTTTTCTTTGATGATCTGGCGAAGGTACGCCATGTCCTCCTCGTGTTTCTGTCCTTCTGACTTCTTTTTGGTCTTGGGCGTATTCTTTAGGGTCTCATCAGACTTTTGTTCCACTTCGGGTTCGACATATGTTTCGTCGACCGAATTAGTCGTTGAGATGAGTTTCCCAAAGTATTTTGCGCCATCTAATCTCACGCTTTGTTTATCATTTACGTAGATCTTTGCCTTGCGGCTCGGGGTCTGAAACGGCGTGGTAGAAGGTTCATCGCCATGCCTCAAGGTGGCTTCGGCGTGTACATGGAAAGACGGCGTTGCCGCTTGATCATTATACGAGGGGATGGGGCACGGCTTCGACCAAGAGGTACGAACGCCTATGCTCTCCGTGGGGTACGGCGAATCGCCTGTACTTTCCACTTGGGGGCACGCTTGGTCTCGGACCTCTGCTGTGCTCTCCCGTGGGGGGCACGACACACCGTCCATGCGCTCCTCCAACACTGATATATGCGCGTCTGCGATCCGCGCGTCGACCTCGTCACTGAGGTTCCCGGTTGTCGGGGGTGCGTCTGGCCCGAGTCCGAAGTTGACTGGGCTTGTTGCGAACGATCCTGGGATGTCGAGGCCGGCGGACCCCTCCCGTTCGAATCCGGTACTTATGTCCGGTACTTCGACCATCGTAACTCGCCTATATCTTGGGGCGGGTTGGTCGGAAAGTGTGTCAAAGCTCGGGGCGGCGGTCCCGAGCGCTTTACGCTTCGTGCGTGTCATGGCCATGGTTAATAGTTAGCTAACAAGAATCCGGAATAGAAAAGAAACGTAGGAAAGAATAGGAGTTAATGTGTGGGGTTTTGTACTTATAGAATGTTTTTGGATCCTTCGGGTTGATCAGGCCCTTGGGGTTTTCGATTTATTCGTTCGAGTTTAGAGAAAAATAGAAATTTGGGTCGAGGTCGTCACACGTGTCGGTGCGACGATGTCGAAGCGTTTCGAAGCGTCGAGGTTGCTGGCTTGAGTTAAAAAATGTGAGGCCCGTAGGGCCGAGCTGTCGAGAACGAGGGATATGGCGATGTTGAGGCTTAGGAGACAAGCGGGTAACTAGCCAATGCTCGTGTTCAATAGCAAGAGTGAGGAACGTAGAGTATAGGAGCTCGGTCTTATATACATGAGGAGAGCTACATGTACGTAAATAGATAAGGATCGAGAATAGATATGATGGGCACAGCCGCAGGCTGTGCTGTTTGTGTGAGCGTGCGCGCCTCGCACCTCACAACCAGGCATCCATTACATTTGCGCGTTTCTGGGGTAACCCTAGATTATTAGGGTGTGCATGTCTTCGAGCGAAGATCTAGTCAATTTACTTTCGTTTAGCAAGGTCTGAGTTCTTGATGGATTTCGGGTAGCGGCGGTTACTTCCGGAGGTGGAGAGCTTGAAATAGGGAAACAACTCGCAACACATCTCCACTACTTTCGTATGTTGTTTTCGCTTTTTTTTTCTCCGTACTCTCAATTATAACTCTACCTCGACTTCTCACGTCCTCACCCGCGAGCGTTTTCACGTAAAAGCCGAGATTCCTTCACTATGATTCGCTTGAAGCTCCCCAGTGATGAATTTAATGAATATTTACGATGCAGTCTAAACAACCGTGGGAGATACCTACGCCGATTAAGTTAGCTCGAGAGGAGAGATTGAGGATCCGGCTCTTCAATTGGTATTTTTCGAACCCAGGCGACTTGGAGGTTCAGGCTGACGGACGGGAGTATGTTTGGAATATATTATGTAATTTGATCGGCACCAAAATAAATCCCACCACAGTTCACTCGGTTTTTTCCCGACGCTGTCCCGGCGGGATAGCGCGGGATGGAACGGGACAAGGGTGGACAGCCACGGGATCTGGCGGAATGTAATATAAGCTATATCTGGTAGTATTTCAAATTGGCCAGTGATGACTCCTAAGGCTACGCGTTCATGATACGTAACTTACTCTTGACCACGACTGCGACCACAACAGCTGCCACAACCACTTGCCAACCTCATAATCAAACTGTAAACAATTGTTGTATCCTTTACCCAGATCGAAAATACAATTTTTTTTCACCCACAATGGATAACGAGGAGACAATGAGTCTGGCGGTGGCGGAAGCAAAGCGAGTGGGTAATGTTGTGCATGAGCGTGGATGCTAGTGACACCTTAGAAGCGAAAAATTAGTGTTGATAAACTACTGAGACTTGATCGAGAGTCGTGCGATTGCAAGCGCTGCAAGCTCCAGAAGAATCACCCGCGTGAAGTTATTACAAAACATATAGCCCTTTATGGCGTCTACGAACCTAGTGGCAGCAACAGCGAGAGCGCGCTGATGGACAGAACTGCCGGCCCCTCCAATGAACGCTCCGGCTCTATGCTTGGCCTGCGTGGCTCGCGTGGCTCTCCTCGGCGCTTTGCTCCACCCTCTCCTAGCCCTTCCGTTTCGGTCTGCTCTGCTCCGATCAGTGCTCTCAGTCGTCAAATCAATGCTGAAAATGAGACTCACAGCTCCTCTGGTGACATGGCTCGCCCTAGCTCTCCAGACTTGGATGCAGATCTGCGTGCTATGTCGCCGCTGCCACTTGCTTGGGGCTCTCGGACTGTCAATGATCTTGGCACTCAGAGTAAATCCCGCAACACTAATGCTCATACATACCAAATGGATCGGGCTAAGCTAGGTCCCGCTCAACCCTTTGATGATGCTGAGCATCTCCGCAAGCGCCTTTCTGACATATTTGGGCGTGAAGATACTCCCAATACTATTGTCCCGGACTCACCTGGTCGAATGATTCCTCCCGACCCTAACTCGTATGTTGAGGACCCCGGTTATATCGAGCCTACACGATATCGTAGCGTATCGGCTGTCCCGTCTCTAGCTGGCGCACCGCCTCTCCACTTTGTCTGGTCTCAATCGAATTCTCAGCCGAACTCCGTGGCCGGTGGCGACGATAATCAAGAGCTAGCAGATGACTTAGAAGGCGATGCTTATGATGAGCTCTTGAACGGGCTTGATGACTTGGATATCGAGCCTGAAGACCTTGACTTAGACGATCTGCTTGATCCGGATGGCGACGAAAATTCGGTCGACGACGACTTTTACGCTTGTATTGATGATGCGGACCAGGAACCAAGCGCGGACAGTTCAGTTGCTGAGGGTGAAGATACTGATGAAAATCTGGAAGACGAACAGCGTGAGCGACCTCCCGTGTTTAACGACGAACCTGACGTGGACCCAGACGAGCCTGAGGCTGCAGACAACGCTGCAGTGGATGAACCAGACCTGCTTCGCAATGCCTACATTCGGGTCTGGATTGAATCAGTTTTTGGTGGCTCGACTAGGGAGCAAACTAGGCGCACTTTACTGTCCCACAAATCTATGCTCGAGGCTCTCGTCGGTAATTTAGCTGGTGAGCTTGCAGACACGCTAAGAAACGCCTTCACTGTAGCAATTCAGGGAACTACCCCTCGCACTACAGAATAGTTCGTGCTGTAGTGCGACAGACCCTACACCCCAGTAGCGGGAAAATGACAGACGGACCCGAGAAAAGTACGCTAATAAATAATATAAATTGCTTGAGGGTTCTGGTCTATATTAGAATCGGGACTACAGGTAGTTCCAAATGTCAGCTATAGTACGGGGTCGTACCCCACAAAAGTGCTGGAACACGGGGCCGCACTACTGTCGCACTACGCTGAAGTCCGTGTAGTTCTTCGGCGTACTCCTATCGGGTCCGAGACAATGCTTCTCGGACTTTATGAGGGTGTTCCTGGGTACCCTCTGTAAGTCCCTGTTGATTTTATCTTATCTCTTATCTTATCTGGTTCGCTTATCTTCTTCTTATCTTTTTCTCTTATCTTTTTCTTATCTTTTTCTCTTATCTTTTTCTTATCTTTTTTTCTTATCTTTTCTTATCTTTTTTTCTTATCTTTTCTTATCTTTTTTTTTTATCTTTTTCTTATCTTTCTCAGATCGTATCTGATCCGGTTAGTTTTTTGAGTCAAGTCAAGTGGCATTCTCGTAACGGTCGTAAAAACAGAATAGAAATCGTAGCGGAGACATCAAACACGCGCGCGAACGCAGAGACAAAAGCTAAAAATGAAAAAACTTGTTCGTAACACCGCATATACTTACCACCTACAACACCAATATGGGCTTCGAGCAGCTGTACGGGCTCGCCTACAATGCAACATCCTATAATACAGCGTAAGTTAGTATTGTATTATAGGTGGAGTAGGCTTACTTACCTGCGGAATATCAGCACCGGCAGCCGCGTCAGCCTTCTTGCGCCTAGTCCTAGTCTTCGGCGGTGGCGGCGCTGGCTCTTCATCGGACAACGAGGGCTCTGGGTCAGACACGGGCTTGGCCTTGCCCTTGCCCTTGGGCTTCGCGGTCGGCTTGGGCTGGACGACGTCGGCGGGGGTTGAGTCGATGTCGGCAGAGGTTGTCGCAGCGGCAGCAGGCTTCCGGCCCCGCTTCTTGGGCGGATTGGTGGGAACGGGAGCGGGAGCGGGAACGGGAGCGGGAGCGGTTGCGTTCGCGTCAGCCGACGTTGTCGTAGCCGCAGCCTTCCGGCCCCGCTTCTTGGGCGCCTCGGCAGGAACGGGAGCGGGAGCAGGAGCGGGAGCAGGAGCGGGAGCAGGAGCGGGAGCGGGAGCGGGAGCAGGGTCAACAGTGGGAGCGGACGCGTTGTCGTTGGCCGGGGTTGTTGTAGCCTTAGGTTTCCTGCCGCGCTTAGCCTTAGGCTTTTCGGCAGGAACGAGAGCAGGAGCGCCGGGAGCGGGAGCGGGAAGAGGAGTGCCAGGAGCAGGAACGAGAGCGGGAGCGGTAACGAAACCGGGATTAGTCGGGCGCTTCGAAGCAGGGAGCCAAGCGTAGTGGCCGGGGTTGCCCAACTCCGTAGGCAGCCCGGTGGTCGACGATGCCTGGGCTTGGACCGTGGTGTGGGTTGTCGCTGCGTAGGAGATGGTAGTGGTAGCAGGAGCAGCAACGGTGGAAGCGTGGGCGATGTTCGAGACAGGGGCGATGGTGACTGGAGCCAGCACGGTGCCACCAGCGGACTTGTTGCTACGACGCGACCGAGCCGGAGGTTCGGGGGCGGCGGCCAGTGGGTCAACCGGAGCGGGAACCTGTGGCGCGAGCGACTTGGCACGAGCTGGGGCGGGGACAACAGTCGGGGCAGTCACAGCCGAGGACTTGCGAGACTTAGTCTTGCTGACAGTGAGCACGGCATCACCAGAAGCGGAGATGGGAGCGGGAGAGGCAGGGGTCGAGCCATATGCTGGGGGGTCCGTGTTCTCGACCGGCTCTTCTTCCTCGTCCTCGTCCTCCTCGCTCGAACTCTCCTCGTCCTCCTCACTTGGGTCCTCCTCACCCACCGGATTATCCACTATGATACAAAGGTCAGTTATGTATCCGATATTAGCGCATATACTTACTTTCGTGGATCGATGCGATGGTATTATTGCCAACCTCGTCGTCTTCGTCGTCCTCGGAGCTAGCTAGAGCCTCCTCGGCTTGCTCGATAGCGGTTTTAAGCGCAGGACCAGGCGCGACGGTGACGTTCGGCGCGGGAGCAGGGGCGATGGCGGTGCTCGGAGCAGGAACAGGGGCGGCAGAAGGGTTGTTGGCAGCGGCTTGGGCGGCAGCGAGAGCCTTTGCTGCTTTCGCGAGCTTAGCTTTCCGACGGTCGTTAGCCTGGACCGCAGCCTTCACGATAACATACATGCCGGCCTCAATTGGCCAGTAGGGATGCTTGCAGTTGGCGTACACCGCGAGCCCCGGAAACTCCTTTTTGAGCTATTAAATAATAGTTAGAACATCACATATTAAATGAATACATATGCTCTACTGACCTTGGCGCGAGCACGAGCCTTCTTGTCCGGGTCCTGAAACGATATCATTACCGTCAAGTCAAAACGACAGATGGTAACCACGTTCTTCACGGTGCGCTGAGGTTGGACATTAGCTGCGTGGACAAATGGCGCAAAGAAAATGAAGAAAACACTTACGAGGAAAAGGTCGTAATCATCATCGTTGAACTCCAGCGCGCTCTGCAAGTTGAATTCGGCCCGACCAGCTGTGCCCGTTGGCCGCTTACCCCCCGCGAAAACCAGATGCGCTCGACGATACGAGTCGGAGAGAGGATTCGTGCTCGTTTCCTCGACCTCGTTCGAGGTAGTGAGGCCCTGGAGAACCGCGGCAAGCTGCTGCGGAGACAGTGCGGCGAGACCACCAAGGCCCGCTACAATTGGGAATGTTAGCAGGTTAGATAAGCAGCGCGAACTACTCACCTGGCACGGTGGTTGCCGCGTTCGGAGCTGCTGGGGCTATGTTGCCGTTAGGTTGATACAAGGATTCCGTGCTCAGTAGCTGTGCGGCTTACCTTGCATTGCTGTTAGAAGCTGGCCGAGAAGCGCCTGTACGTTGGCAGCGGGCAAGGACATGCTGGGCCAAGTCAACAGTGGGAGGAAGGGCAGCGCGGGGGTTGAGGGGGGTGCGGCGAACTGAAAAGAAAAAAGGCAGCTGGCTTTGAGACGGCCTTGAGTGGCAGGTTTCAAGTTGCCGCACTAATTTAGTGTATTGGGAATTATTAATCCCGCGTCTAAACCAACTCGAGATTAACAGGTTATATTAATCGACGACTTAGGGTTCTGCGTGGGTTTTGTTTGCTCATGTCACGCATTGATGCGGATGGCTCGCGACATGGTACACAGCGGTTAAGTGATAGTGGTGATAAGGATTGTGTAAGATACATCAATGGTACACAGCGTCCATGATAAGCAACGTGAGACGAGGGGCTAAAACAACAAAGCTAAATGCGTAAGAGGTTCGCGTACGACGGTCAAGAGTATGCAATCGAATGTAAGTCCAGCGAGCAGCCATCTACTTGCCGGTGCCAGCAGAGAACTTGGTCACCAACTTAGTACCCTCAGAGATAGCGTGCTTCGACAACTCTCCGGGAAGGATGAGTCGTACAGATGCCTGGATCTCGCGGGAAGAGATGGTGGATTTCTTCGAGTACGAGGCGAGTTCTAGTTGGATGACATTTAGCTGCTAAACGTCTAAGATAAAATACATGAGACTCACCGGAAGCCTCTGTCGCGATACGCTCGAAGATATCGTTGACGAACGAGTTTAAGATCGCCATAGCCTTGTTCGAGATACCCGTATCAGGGTGAACTTGCTTGAGTACTAAATGTATAACGTTGAGCATAATATTGCGGTGCCGTGAGACTAACACTTACCCTTGTAGATGTATGAAGAGTAAGTCTCCTTGCGGGATCCCTCGCCTCCCTTCTTGTCGGCGTCGGCATTGGTACTGGTAGCGGTTAGTTCGGACACAGCCTGGATGCCTCGCCTACCGGAGGGGCAGGAGCCCCCCAGGTCGTTCGGCGCGAGGTTAGGAGTAGCGGTAAGGCTTGTTAGAGATTAGCAACGTATAATGACGATGTATGTAATACACTTACGGTATAATCGTGGTTTAGATGATAAGGGGTGAGCGAAGAGGGTGTTTCGTAGGAAATCAGTTCAAGGGAGAGAATGCAGCCTGCCGAGGGATTGAACACGGTAAGCTTCTTAAAACTATCGCACCCACCTGGTAAAATCGTGGAGGCAGGTGCGATGGACGCGTTGTCCCATGACGAGCGTACGCATGATCCGAATGAATAGGATGTCGAGGGCCGAGGGCAAGGTATGAGGTAAAAATCAGCGTGTTGATAGGAATAATAGAAATAATTGCTCACCTGAGCTGGTTCTCGCATGTTGTGCGTCGAAAAAAGACGTGATTGAGGCTTCCAGAGCCTCGAGGCATGACCTACAGGCGTTGAGAACAATAAAAATGTTAGTATCAAGGGGGCCGCGGTGGTCCGAAATACGTACAAGTAGTTTGTATCCGGACTGCGCCAGTGATTGACACAAGGCACGGTAGGGAGTGCCACGTGACGCTAGCCGACTTATACTCCTACCCGACCTAGCCATGCCTCTACTCGGGCTTAGCCCCCTCCTCCACTATGCCCCCTCGCCAACGGGCCGCTGCCCATCAACCCGCTGCCC